>NMRB01000114.1:85831-121486 GCA_002633025.1 Notospermus geniculatus | reverse complement strand
CAACATTGCCAAGCCCCCGGCCCGGATTGCCAAAAATGCCTGGTTTCACAGCTTACTGCTGTTCGTGAGGATTAGGCAGGTTGGAAGACGGACGAAAAAAGCTGTACTTTGATAGCTGCAGTTCGCCTGGAATAAGAGAATAAGATAAAGTCATCAATCACTTCCACAGAAAATCAGAAGCCTCAGCTAGTTGGAACACAGTGTCCTTGTACCTTGCTGCCGCCCAGGCAACTGACGAGTATGCACGAAACAAATATTCTTCCACGAAATGAAGCAATCAATATTGTCCTTTGTCCCTGCATTGACAATGAAAAGGGTTTCAAACAATTAATAATAAAAGTTCACAAAAGGCTGAGCGAGTTGCCCTAGGCATTTTCTCATTTGCCATGTATTTTCAAACTAATCTCAATTGACGAATTGTATTGTTTTCGCTTTGCATGTACACACAATGTCCTTAAGTCAATGGATTAAAGGAAATGTTAGCACACGGCACAGAGCAGCCCTTCAGTTTCTGCCAGGACAGCGACTACAGCTAATAGCGTTTCTGACTGCATCTTAAGTCTCGTATTAACTGCGCCGGCGCAATGGATCTACTTTTGAACCTACAACAGTTGGTCTCAGGCCGCCGCAGACTTAATCTTAACTTGATCGCAGGCGAACGTACGGCGGCCTGCGATCATGCCGTAGATCGTAAGCTCGCCTGCGGCGTCGACTTAGGCGAATCTTAACTGCGCCGGGACAGTGGATCCTAGGCTTTAGCTCGCCTGCGGCGGCGACTTAACTGCGCCGGGACAGTGGATCCTAGGCTTTAACCCTAAAGCCAGCAGCACAGTACACCACTCGATATCGCAAGAGATTTACTCGTCATGACCGATCTTCTCGCCAGGCGCCGCAATCGGCATATTGGTATATCGTACCTCCAGTAAGATTCCGTGAATACGATTGGCCGAGAGCAGTCACGTGAGCGGTCACCATTTCGGCATGTTCGCCCGCAAAATATTTCCGGTTGGAATGTTTTCCCGCAAAATGCTTCCGTTGAGACGGCCCCACGGCGGCCATTTTGTTTCTCGCTCCAACTGACACGGCGGTTTTGCAATCAAAATCGCCGAAATACCAGTCATTTTTATTGTCAGCTTTTGTGATCATCGACAGCATGGGATAAGTGTTAACATTGTCTTTAACACAACGGCCCAAACTTATGGCATGTTAAGCTCGCAATTTCAAAGAAATGAGCAAGCGAACAGCGCCGATCTGCCATTCAGTGTCGTGCGTTCATCTACGTCCGCATCGACATTATAGGCCTACATCAGCCGTGCTGCAGTGCACTGCGGATTTGAGTGATGATACACGCCACGAAACTTATCTGATGACTTTCGGTACGGTATAAAAAATGGTGCCCGGTGTGGAGGGCGCTAGAGCGCGATGTCACCCCTCGAAAGCAATGTTGCCCTCGGCTGGCGCCTCGGGCAACATGGCTTTCTCGGGGTGACATCTCGCTGTACCGCCCTCCACTCCGGGCACCATTTTTATAATGTTTGACAATGGGCGAACATCGCTGGCGAGACGATTCCACGCATCGCTGTCCAGCGCACACCTCGCGTCAATAGCCGATTTTGTGGCTGGCGATCAGGGCCCATATTCATAGAATCTTGCCATCTTAGTTGGTTGCTAGTTATGTACATTGGCATGTACAAACTGGGTACTTCAGCAAACTAGGTCTGGTAAGGTTTTACACTCTAAAAAAATTCTCGTCGTACTGACAAGCTGGAACTCGTTCACAGAATATGCTTAAATTGACAGGGTCTATCTTGTCAATTGACAAGTTTGCAACTTGTCATCGTCGGATAAAGACATATCATCATTGAAACAAATACATAAATACATCTTGTCATTCAGGCCGAACAAAAATTAAAAATAATGCGCCAAGAGACTGTTATACGGTAGTTACAAGTACTAACAACAGGTACATATGGCAGAAAAATTCTAGACCTACCTACAGCCTACGCCGGTGTAACGTTTTTCAGTGGGGCCCCTGAGCCAGTGTGACGATACAATAGATTGACGGAATAAGCGGCGACTTGACAATGCGCGACACATAGAGAAACAGCGAGTCCGTTTCCCAGTGTGTTTCGAACAATGGGAATCACACAGAAAAACGGCCACACTGAAAAACGTTACATCGGGATTCGAACCTACGACCTATGAAACATACAAACTAGACATAACCCCTAAACCCACGCGGCTAATGAGGCAACGATAGTGACAGCATTCTTAGAGTTTGAAATTGAGCGATGAATGTGAGGCAAGCGCATGCGCAATAATGTCCTGCCATCTGCATCTTATCGCCATAACTAGAGATCTTGTCAACTGGACAAACTGAACTCGTCACAGAGATGTGCGACTCGCCATGACAAGTAATTCGTGTCATGAATGACGTAACTCGTCAGACTGACTAAAGCATCTCGTCAATATTCGCAGACAAGTTGCGGTGACAAGAATTTTTAAGAGTGTATGCGATATCGCCTGGTGTGCTGCTGGCTTAACAACCCATATTTTATAGAGGCCTTGCAATGACGTCATCCTGGCGGCCATGCTGAGGGGCAAGTGGGCAGAGGTGTGAGCTGACGGTGACGTGGCCTGCGTGAAATGCGCGACGCCAGTGTTTGACGTAACGTCATTGGGACATTTCGCTGCGCCTCTGCAGTATGTGCCCCCCAGCATGGCGGCTTGTGACGTCATTTGCAAGGCCTCTATACTGTTTTCCTCCACTTGAGAGACGTTTACCCGAGATTTTAGCAATTCCTGAGCGACACCACTGGCCTGGAACCTGCATTCCTTTCACTCAAAGAAAGCCAACGAAATTTAACATTTGATCCACTATCAAATCCCATCAAAATCTCGAATACGGTCACGAATAAGAAACTTGCTGTCGCCAATGCAGTTAGGATGTTCTCTGTCAACTTCAAAGCACTGGAATGGGAATAGTCGACCAACAGAGTGGCTAGCACTCCCCCGATTGGTGTCATCAGACAAAACACGAATATCAATCCGAAGTAATGCTTCAGAGACAATTTCTGCATTTCCTCCAGAAGTTGAGAGCCCAGGCTGAAAGCGACAAGGCCTTTGTGGAAAAATATAGCAATGAGCAGTTCCCACATTTTCTTCTTTCCCTGGAATCTAATGGCCATTCCTTCGAAAACGGAGTGAAGGGACAACGCAATCAACAGGACATATGTCCGGAAGAGTGAATTCTTCCCGCTGCCCGAGGCCATGTTGTTGTCATGTTTGTGCAAGGCCAACGTTCCGTCAGCAGACAATTCTTCCACTGGTATGGTATCATATGAACTGAAGAGTTTATTTTCTGCGACGTCCGACATACAGAGTGTTTTCTCACCATCGGTATCTGCCAGTTCATGAACACCGCAATCATCCCGTGTCGCATTCTTTCGCCCACGATGATAATACGTGATGATTTGCTCCGAACCAAGGAAGTCAACGAGTCCCATAGCTACAAAGAATGTGCACAAAGGGTAGTTTGCTTTGACCCCAACTGTTCCGAAATGTTTTCCAACCTGCACCTCTATGTCTGGAATCAGATGTAGCAATATGAGACAAAGGAATATTCCCCCTGCGACAAAATTAAGACGATTTAAAATCTTTTCCGCCATTCTCATGCCACCCCTTCTCGCAGAGTACCGGTACTTCAGATTTACGAGAGTCTGTATAAGCCAAGGGAGAAGCGCGAAGAGGAACGGGCTTACACCTATCAGGATCAAAACTGCTAGTACTTCTCCGACGACGGACGACATTTTGATGGCCGAATGTTTACGTTTCAGTGGTAAATCTAGCGACGAAGCTATGTTGAATAATTCTTTATGCGAAGACCAAACTTGTACTACCAACTGTATGTAGTTCCTCAATCAACATCCGTTGTTTAGTAGAAAACCATTGTGTGATATGCTAAACTGTAATCCCTATATCAGCTTCCTTTGCTAAAATACTTCCATCAGCTTCCTTTGTTTATTAGGCAACGATTGGTCTGAAATGCCAAACAATAATCCCTCTATCAACTTCCTTTGTTAGAAGACAACCATTGGTCTGATTGCTAACTTGTAATTTCTCTATCAACTTCCCTTGTTTAGTAGTCAACCATTCGTCGGATGTGCTAATAATCCCTCTATCAACTTCCTCTGTTTAGTAGACAAGCATTGGTCTGACTGCTTAACTGTAATCCTTCTATCACCTTCCTTTGCTTAGTAGACCACCATTGGTCTGAGATGCTGTACTGTAATCCCTCAATAGCCTTACTTTGTTTATTAGACAACCATTGGTCTGATATGCGAAACTAATCCCTCACCAGCTTCCGTTGATTAGTAGACAACCATCGGTCTGATATGCTAAACCGTAATCCTTCTATCAGCTTCATTTGTTTGGTAGACAACCATTGGTCTGATATACTATCCTATCAGCATCAATCCTTTATGTAGTACAAGACAACCATTGGTAGAACAGTTATCCCTTTATTAACTTCCTTTGTTTATTAGACAACCATTGTTCTGATGCTAAACAGTAGGCTAATCCTTCTATCAGCTTCCTTTGTTTAAAACACAACCATTGGTCTGATATGCTCAACTGTAATCCCTCAATCAGCTGCCTTTTTTTAGCAGACAACCATTGGTCTAATATGCTAAACTGTCATCCTTCTATCAGCTTCCTATGTTCAGTTGACAACCATTGGTCTGATATGCTAAACAATTATTTCTCTACCAACTTCCTTTGTTCAGTAGACAACCATTGGTCTGATATGCTAAACTGTAATCCCTCTATCAGCTTCCTTTGTTGAGTAGACAACCATTGGTCTGATATGCTAAACTGTAATACTTCTATCAACTTTGTCGAAAACCATTGCTCTGATATGCTAAATGGGAAATAAAAGTGGAAAATATCAGAAGTGCGAAATTTTGGCATTTTGCGTGAGTTTTAAAATTTCTCAAATTGGGATAGAATTTCTTCCCATTTTGAGAATTTGTTTTAAAATGAGAGGATATTTTATGTGATTTTTCTCAAAACTGCAATAAAATCTCCAATTTGAGAATTTGAAAAATTCGCGCAAAAGTGCAAAATGTCCGACTTCTTATTTTCAACTTTTATTTCGTACTCCCTATAAACTGTAATCCCTCTATCAACTTCCTTTATATAGTTAGGCGTAAAGGATTCAGAGAATGTCATAGTTGCGAGGATTTTCCAGAATGTCATCTTTTGTTGAAGTTGGCATCAAGGCATAATGGAAAGTACACATACCCGAGGGTGTCGATTGATATTTTGATATTTGATATTTGATATTTATTTTGACCAACACAAACAGTACGGTAACAAAAGTTTCATACACATGGGAAGAATTGTGGTCAGGGACAAAGCCAAGATCCTAATAGGATCGCTTACGGCTTTGCCCCAAGACAAAATAATAAATGTAAATAAAGTAGTGCAAAATGAGATACATAGATAGATATGCAAAATAAAATACTTAGATAGATACAAGATACAATTAGAGCAATGATGTTCGACAGAATAGAATTACAAAGCCAAGTAATTATACACGAGTGCAAACATAACAATCTTGTACAGTGCAGATGGAATTGTACAGTTCTAATAAGTAATTTTTGTAATATGTAGTGAAACCATGAAAACTGTGAGTATAAATTTTATCAGACACTATTGGAGGCAATGAGTTGAAAATGTTGACAGCACTGTAGAGTGGTCTGTTTTTTGCAAAGGTATGTCTACAAAAAGGTGACACCAGGTTTTGTCTGTTTCTAGTATTGTGATGGTGAATTTGATTGTTCGTTAAGAAGGAATTGTGCATAAAGTAATTTGGCAAGTCACTGTGAAAAAATTTGTAAAGGAATTTCATTTGAATGAATGAATGCAAGTCTGGTAGTTTGAGGATCTTAAGTTCCTTGAACAAGGGTTCTGTATGAGCTATGAAATGACTATGTGTAATTATACGNTAGTTGCGAGGATTTTCCAGAATGTCATCTTTTGTTGAAGTTGGCATCAAGGCATAATGGAAAGTACACATACCCGAGGGTGTCGATTGATAGATCTTTACTTCCCTCCTGCTATTCCTGCAATCCTGTGAACCTATTTTCCTGCAGTCGTAGTTCTTATAACGGAATAGGACAATACACTATGCAATACAAAGCAAACACCTCAATGCTTGAATCGCTGTGGCGGTTGGTAGTCCTGACTCCACCAGCATGACCAGGCTCCGATATCACGTCGCGTAGGGCAGCTACATAATCTTATTTTACCAGATGGACCACAAATCTACAATCAGCCACTGATTCATATGGTGACGTCACTAATGCATGTCATGAGTATCCTTGTCGTATCTTCCGGAAACGTTATCTAGCACTGGCCTTTAACAATCCAATGCGACGAACAGGGATTGCAATATCCTGACTTCAATCAACTTCGCGTAGGCCGATATGTTGCATTGTGTTCCAAATATAAAATTAAAAACCTTACATGAAAAAGTTAATAAAGCGGGACAGCTGCGCTTACCTTGTACAGGGTACATTTATGACAAACACTTATAAGCCCGTAATCTAGAACGTTCCTTTAAGGTTAACCCTTTCAGGACTGGATGAAGTTGAAAAGTGTACATTTCGTAACATGAATTTCTGAGGTTTCTACAAAAACGCACCCAGCTGCCAAAATTTCCAACCAAAACTGGTGACAAGGTACTCATTCTGGAGATAACTAAATGAGCCACGACCTCATGCAGGTTTGCTTCTTCCCAAATCTATGTGAGAGAAACAGGCCAGAGCCGAAGATGCAAGTTGTGATGAAATAGTCGCATTCTGCCTACGTTTCCGTCAGGTTTGCCAATCTTTAAACGTCTATATCTCGATAACCGCTGCTCCTATGAGTCTGAAAATTGGTCGAAATGAAGCAACTTTTTTCTCTTCTTTCATTTGGCGCCAGTCGCGTCGTCGTAATTGCTTCCGTTCCGGAGATATAGCCATTTTGTCACAACAAGTCAGATTTGCAATTTGGAGTCTGTCAATCTAGGCCCCGGGCATATCAAGAAATTTGTCTCATTTGCGCCAAATCGACGACAGGCGGCGCTGCTCCCAATGCATTAACTGAATTTTACGCCCGATTTTGCGCATAAAATGCTCCTTGAAGGAAAACTCGCTGCATGAAAACGATGGGTAAAATTCCCAATCTGTCACAAAGAGTCTTTAGAATTCAGTGGGCCGTCACAGGACGCCGAGCTCTGAAAGGTTTTCCTGCCAATGAAGAGATTTGTTGCGAAAACACCACAGAAATAAATGGAAATAGCGGTCAATTCGCTCCTGAGGACAGGGGTTTCCCAACAATATCAGCCTGCTACATGTTTCCTCTGATAGAAATGTAACCGGTAAAAACGCCATCGATAAGGTGTGATGTTCAAAAAGCAAATGAGCTTATCCCTGTTGTGATCGGTCAATCAAATCGACTGCCTTCTTTGTTTAAAGATTTTGACATGTTTATCATGTTGAGGACTTTGCGCATGCGCGAACTCACCGAGGAATTCCACAACAGGGGAATTCTGTGTCAGTTACATTGGNCGTACTTAGAACATGCACAACAACATGAAGAAGGATCGGATACCAGTTGCAACGAGCAATCATGGCGGCGGAAAGTGATAAACTGGTAAATAGCAATATTGCAGATAATAAATATCGCTTTTCGCTCGCTACAGAGCGTGCCTTAGCGGTAATCAGTGCCAGAAGAAAGACTGAGTATGGGTTCTTGAGGAAACAATATGAAATAGAAATCGGGTTTCTAAGGTGAAAGAATTCTTGAGGAAATGCAGGTAAAGGCCTTAAAAAAGTGCCATAGCGAATGACACAATCTTCCAACCGGTTATGGCAAAAAAATGAACAAGTAGCCGATTCACGTTGACCAATCAACGCCAAGAAACTCGCAGGCAGTACACTGGTCTATTGGTTCACGTGGGCCTATAGTCCCTTTAAGTGACCATTATATTGGGTCCACCACAAATTGAGCTTTCGACGGATTTTTCGGCACCAAAACATTAGCGTATCTCAAGACAATGAGCTGGGATATGTTAGTTTTTATGCCTAGAAGTGTCCCGGCTATTTATTATGGCGATTATTTCACGATTAATAAGCTTTTTTCGGTGTTTTGTGGTTTTATGGAGATTTCATAATTACGAAACGATTCAGGAGCCATGTTCCCGAAGCCATCGTTAGGTTAACGATGTCGTTACGCTATGCATTTTTCCAGTTTTAACGACATCGTTAACCTAACGACGGCTTCGGGAACATGGGCCCTGGTTGGTTAAAACCCATGTGGGGCATTGTGTACACACAGGCTGCGCGAGACTGCTTGCGTGAGACTGCGTTTGCACAGACCTGTGTAGCCGTGGAACGCATCACATCGGCCAGATTTGGCCGACGTGTCCGTCCGCGACCTCATCACAGCGTAGGAATAAAATAAGTCCCAAGTGACTGGCTTAACATTCTTTGTTTAATGCAAATTAAAATTATTTACAGATTTTTTGTGAATAATTGTATGGCAAGTAACAACTAAGCGAGGTTTGTAGGTATTTTGATCCTAGTAACTACGGCGATCGAGGGATCACATGATCAGCCAAGCCAAGTAGTTCGCTGTCAATCACCCGGCGCCATCTTGATTTCCCACAATCCTGTGAGCACGGCGTAACAGATTGGTGCGAGGCAGGGGCGCCTTCTGTTGTAACAATGCCATGTGGGGGTCACACATTCAATCTCGGGCTCACGGGCGGACGAGCAATATACCTATATGATGGTTGAGCACGGCGTAACAGTTTGGTGCGAGGCAGGGGCGCCTTCTGTTGTAACAATGCCATATGTGGGGGTCACACATTCAATCTCGGGCTCACGGGCGGACGAGCAATATACCTGTATGATGGTTTGTGTAATTAGTGTGACCTCGATGTGGCGCCGAGGTTGAGAAGCACATGTGGATTTATATTTAGAAGTGCATTTATATTTAGAAGTGGTTTGAGGTGAGTCTCTATCTTTAGCGGTGCAAGATGGGGTTGCTTTGTTTACGTTTTTCAGTCGGTGTGTTGGCCTGAATTGAATGCACTTTGCGTAGGCTATGACAACTTCATTTAACTTGTGTCAGGTTGAGCACTTCATGCTCTTGTATCGAAGGCAGTTTTGTGTGTTTGTGCGAACATTCTTTATTTCAAACTCTTTCCACGTGAACCACTTACGCCGCCAGGCTTGTATATTTTATATTTAGAGACCGGGTACCAGTCTAATCGAGTCCATCACTGATGCTTTCGATACTATAATGTTGGCGAGCTAGATCCCAGTGGCAAAGCCATGTCTCTGTGATAACTGCGATTTTGGAAGTGTAGACGTCTATCTAAAAGGCGAACTCAACCGTTTGCGAAATACAAATTCGCCACGGCACTTCACAAAAAAATCGGCCCTGCGTCATCCGTTCCTTGTTTACCTCAACGTAAACACATTTTCTTCACAAGGCCCCGTTTCACATTTAACCTTTTATCACTTCGGAAACCGATGCAGCCCGATAGGCTTAATTTCAAAGAAAGAAACAAGAGTTCCTTCTTTCGTTAGAAATGAGAATAACAAGCTGACGGCAATAGTGGTTCGCTAGTGTTAGGCCTAAGTGGTATGGACAACGAAGAACCACGATCCTTTGAGCATGAATCATCAATAAGAAAAATATGCACACACGTCTCCTGGCCCCAGGCAGCGAACTCTACAACAGTGCCGATTTTCTCCACTAGACACTGTCATCGACCAGTCGCCGCCATGTTTTGACCGCATCACTCCTCCTAATGGAGTTACCGTTAGGAGCCTGATCACAATTGATAGATATTTTTCCATTTAACCTTCTGCTGCACTACTTTTCAAGATGGTCACCTTCGAACGATACTAGAGGGTGTCGGTTGAACCTCGTCCCAAGACCCTCTGGTGTCAAGATTGCCCAGGCAGAGGATGTTAGCCTGGTTCCACTGGCCTACTCCAGATGGCGTTGTGAATATCGGTCAGCGCCCCATCAATGGCCAAAGGAACCAGGCACGATGTTAACAAGAGAGGGTCATCGGAGCGATGTCAATCGTTTCAGATGAAAAGTTTACTACTCTAGAGCTGGTTAACTGTGACCTTGATCTCTGACCTTGAGAAGTATTGCCTCACTGGAACAGGGATCCTTGATTAAATCTATAGGATATGGTTAATACAGGCTTCTAAATAGTTTCCCCTGAAATTCTGAGCAGATTTGCATTTTAGAACTGTTTGCAACTTGACCTTGACCTCTGACCTTAAAGGTAATTGCGTAATCCGAAAGGTCATCCCTAATAACCTAGGTGTAGGTGAAGGTTTCAAGCTTCCACCATCACCAGGTTCTGACTTATCTCATGTTATCTGTGACGGTTGACTGTGACCTTGACCTCCGACCTTGAGAATTATTGCGTAACTGGAACAGGCTCCTTGGTTAAACTTATAGGAGATGGTTAATTCAGGCTTCTAATTAGTTTTCTCGTGAAATTCTGAGCAGATTTGCATTTTAGAACTGTTTGACCTTGACCTTGACCTCTGACATTAAAGATCATTGCGTAATCTGAAAGGTCATCCTTGATAACCTAGGTGTAGGTGAAGGTTTTAGGCTTGGTACCTTGCCTGATGAAGGGTTAGTAATGGTATCGCAGCGCGTCGAACTTCTCAAGTGATAAAAAGGATGGCGGCAATGTTTTGAAGCATAGTGTGCAGCTGAGATGATTCAATATGACCAACCAAAAGTCGTCCTCAAAATTAACCTCCAAAATTTGTCAAAAAATCGTACAAAAAACTCGAAGCCGGCGAAATATTCAAATTTCTTCATTGGGGACAGTCGGGGACAATCATTCTGCATAATGCATCGTGTAGAAATCGACTATCCTCTTCCTACACTCTGCCAGCCAGATTCCGTGTTCAACGCTTTGAGATTTTCTCGTGCGCCCAATCAGAAGCCTCGTTTCTTCGTCGTTCACGGAAGAAAAAAATAACAATGATGTCATTTCATCATCAAATTTTGATTGGTCAACGTCATTACCGGGAACACGTCATACACGCGGGTCGGTGGAAGCTTGCCGTGATTGATTGCTATTTTTGGGACTGGGGAAATCCGTTGAACACGGAATGTGGTTTGCTTGCGTGAAGGTCAAGGGGGCAAGAAACATTGTAGCGGAAGTTTCACCTCTTACGGCTGTTCATCAGATCCCAGAGATTCGATCTCGTATAACTTTGTGTTTCTGGTCCCTTGCGGGGGTTCGGGTGTTTTTGATCTCAAGTGGGCGGGTGTGGTAGGCCGGGAAGGATATTATTAGCGAGGTTTAGCACCTTTCCGACTCCGACTTCAACTACGAGAATGAATTGCAGTCCACTATGGACATTATTATAATTGATAAAAACGATTTGATAGAAGTTTTCAATTCGTCAACACCATAAATTGAAGGCAGAAAAATTTGGCCTTATAAATCGGAAGTGCGGATAAATAATGAATATTGAAGTCGTAATCCTAGTCGTTACGACTTGAAGCACGACTATAATATTTGTGATTGATATGCACTTCCGATTACGAGTCAAAATTATTCTTCCACAAAGTTATGGCATTTTACGATTTGCAAACGTCTATCAAATCGTTTTAATCAAGGATGTCTACAGCGGACTGCAATTCATTCTCGTAGTTGAAGCCGGAGTCGGGAGTCGGAAAGGTGCTAAACCTCGCTATTATCAACACACCGTCCTTGGTATTACAATTCGGCCATTTTTTGACCATTCACGGACTATGCGCAAATCATTGCTTATAAGTCAATATAGGGCCGATTTAATAGACGTTTGCTATTAGCTGACCATTGGTTCCACCAAAAATAGATAAGCGAGCGAAAAATGTACACCGAAATTTTCACCAAAAAGCCCCGTTTGGATGGATATTAAGCGCTGTACAGAGCTTAGAAAACGGGGCTTTTGGGGAAAAAATGTTGTTGTACATTTTGTACATTTTCCGCTCTCTTATCTATTTTTGGTGGAACGAATGGTTAGCATAGCAAACGTCTATTAAATCGGCCCTTAGTGCTGATATTCGGCACGAATTCAACTTATAAATTCAACTTCCGTACAAAAATCAGCCAATGAGAGCCATAGTCAACAGAAGGTGCAAGCTAAGCTGAGCTACTTCCGTGGAAAATTTATTTTTTCACTAAGTTCTATTTGTGTTGGCCACTAGGCTAAATCGCATTGTAAGATCACACACAGCGATCTGGCGTTGCCAGGGTCCAGCTTCTCCTCTTGGCGATGGTCGGTGTTGCTGTTGACCACACAGCAGTGATGATATCTTCGATCGAAGTCCTGCCGCTGAGACGTTTTAATTTGTCAATGATATGATAATGTTGGAGGAGCTATCCCAGTGACAATACACGTAGAGCAAGCACACAACAGCGGGACGCAGCATTTTCTGTTCGGTTCTTTATAAAGCTAGGAATCCACGAGTGATTTTCTGCGTTGCGCGGACTTGCTTTGCAACCTGCTACCTGCAATTGAACACGATCGCAAGGAACTGATACCGGTCGCCGACCGATTGCCGACTGAAATTGACCACATCTTCGCCATGGTGGAAATGACGTCTAGGAAGTCCACTACGGAGTGCCCAGTTGCAAAGCAACTCGCAACGCAAAATCAGCTTGAAAATCAATGGTGGATTCCTAGCTTAAAGCTAGGAATCCACTGCTGATTTTCTGCGTTGCGACTTGCTTTGCAACCTGCTACCTGCGATTGAATACGATCGCAAGGAACTGATACCGGTCGCCGACCGATTGCCAACTGAAATTGACCACATCTTCGCCATTGGTGGAAATCACGTCTAGCGAGTCCACTACGGTGATCGAGTGCCCAGTTGCAAAGCAAGTCACAACGCAAAATCAGCTTGAAAATCAGTGGTGGATTCCTAGTTTAACACCCATTGGGCCGATTTAATAGACGTTTGCTAAGCTAACCATTGGTTCCACCAAAAATAGATAGGCATGCGAAAAGTGTACAACTAATTTTTCACCAAAAAGCCCGGTTTCGATGGATAGTAAGCGCTATACAGACCTTATATCTGAGCAATTGTTGTGCGCCCGATTGTTATCGGACAGTGTACTAGTCGAAGTTTATAACACTCTAGCACCTGTCCAGCCAACGCAGCTGAAACTGCTGAGTAGGAAAACGAGGAAACTGAACAAGCCACTGGTACAGCGTACTGACGCACCACCCCCGCAACCGTGACGCTAGAATTTCTGTATAATGACAATTCTTCATCGGAAAATACTCGTTCTTAGAAACAGGTCTGCCGACGCATGAGGTGTTGTGCGGTGTCGGTGGATATTTCAAAATGGTCTTATACGATCAACCTACGATAATTCGGCAAATAAAAAGGCATGGATTGAAGAAGTCCTCAGAAGGAATATCGCACTTCTACACTTTAGATTAATTTTTTCGTTTGTCATCTTTTACCGATGTGACTTTTAATCCAGGATATCGTCTTGCATGGTGTTTCATCATTGGAAGAATGCCTTGAAGATGGGATTATTTGATGTGTTCTGGCATCATTCATTCGAGATCATCAGGTGGGTATACCTTTTAGATTTCAAAAACAATGCAAGCAGTTTGCTTTCTCTTTCGTAATCAATTTGCTTTCTGGCCCGTAGGGGGAAATTAGAGAGGTTGCGCAGCGGCCCTACTCGGACTCCGACTTCAACTACGAGAATGAATTGCAGTCCGCTTGATAAAAACGATTTGATAGAAGTTTTCAATTCGTCAGACACCATAAATTGAAGGCAGAAAAATTTGGCCTTATAAATCGGAAGAGCGGATAAATAATGAATATTGAAGTCGTATCCTAGTCGTTACGACTTGAAACACGATTATAATGGGGAGGTTTCGAAATCAAACGATGAACCAAAACTTTACGACAACGTTATTTTTCATACTACACATTAACCAGATTTTGCATTGCATTTTCGGTACAAAAATAAAGTTGTCGTTAACGTTTACGTTTATCGTTTGATTTCGAAACCTCCCTATTATTTGCGATTTACGTGCACTTCCGATTACGAGTCAAAATTATTCTGCCACAAAGTTATGGCATTTTACGATTTGCAAACGTCTATCAAATCGTTTTTATCAAGAATGTCTACAGCGGACTGCAATATTCATTCCGGTAGTTGAAGCCGGAGTCGAGTCGGAAAGCTGCGCAACCTCCTATTCGCCACTTCGAGAGCCAAACCTACTTGATCGTTGATTGGTGATGAAGACAGCAAAATGTAGTAGGTCTGTACAAAAGTATGCAAAAAGCACATCTATAACTAAAATTGTCAAAAAATATTCACAAGAAAGCAATCGACGACAGTCGATTTGCAGGTGTAACAGTAAAGAGTGTCCCCCTGTAAAAGTGTCCGCTTCTATTGCTCCATGCCGGATTAAGGTGCATGGCTTTTGAAACCAATCGCCAGAGATTTGAATAGAGATTTTTTCGTTCCTAGGACATTTTCCCCCTCGGGCATTTTTTCTTTTTACACAGGTGTGACAGGGATCAAAGTCCCCCTGGAATCAAAGTCCGGTCTTATTCAGCGAGGGATTATATGTACTTAGTATATGGCTATGGAGACCATGACCATTCGAATATAACCTTACAATAGTGGGCTATTGTTTGGCGGACTTGCATTCCTAGGACGTTGATTCCTGTCACACCTGCTCCCAGTTTAGCTGACCAGGCGCTGATCTCGCTTCCTCAGCGCGTCGTCTCCCTCAATCAGAGTACAACAGCCAGGAGCTCTTTTTATGGTCGTCAGGCTCTCCGCTGGGTCAAAACTGTGCACCAGACCTGTCAATTAGATTACGGTAACACGCCCTAGCAACCTGGGGCCAGGAGGTAGGATATGATGTTGGGATGGTATCAGTAATGGTGCAGTGCAGATGGAACTCGGTTTGTTCATTTAAAGGAGCACGGTATTGCATCTCAAATGCGTTATTTGACTGCCGACGTAGAGGGAGCCACCTAGCGGCAGTATTAGGAACTAAAAAAATGCATTACAAAATGTAGGTAACGTAGTTAGTCCCTGGGTTGGAGAGTGGCGCGGTTGCGCCGGCTGTCGAAAAAAGTGGCAACACCGTCGGGTGGTCCTTTTAACATTTTTTTATCCTGCAGTAAAAGACGTTTTCGTAATTTGGTTTTAATCCTGCTGCATAGGCTTACATGTATTTGCCATTTAAACTGAAAAGCTTTGCCCCCAAACCCAGCTTCATATTCAACCCACACCTGTTTTCCTGACGATACAATCATCCTCCCACAACAGGGTGTTGACCTCACTCCTCTTCATCGACTCACATACTTTATGCGAGCGTATGATGAGGAGTGAGACCAAAGCCCTGCTGTGGGAGGGTGGATGCAATTCACCTTCGCCATAATCTTATCACCAATTTGTACAATTGTGTGGGAAAACGCAGAGCCTGCGGCTGCAATCACTGTTTTAGGAAATGCATTTTGTCCGGTAAAATTCCTCATCACATTTTTTTGGGCATGCTCAATGTAAAGACTTATACATTTAACCTGTAGGCCCTGAATCTGAATTTTTAAAAAGTCGTAAAACTTCCTCGTGAACGGTGGCCAATAGTCATTTGATAGCAGTTTGTTGTATTCCTTAGACCGGTGTAATAGAATCTACATGTAATGCCCCCGACATAGGATGTCCCGCAACAATATATTTACGGTATAAGCGGCACCATTGAATTGGACTCTAGAAGACCCTTAATTCTGTGACAAACAACGCAAGGGACATCCGGTAGGCATTTAAGCTTACAATAATCTAGGTAGTTCAAAGTGCGATTGCTTAATTTTAAAATCAACACTTTACAACTGGTGCAAAGTTAGACTCGTACATGTACCTGATCCTACCAACCTGCGCGCTGCAGTCGTGGCTTGTTTGGTAGGACCAGTATTGTCCGCCATTTTTGGAGGTATTCTGCCAGTGACGTCACTTGGAAATTTTCTGTAAATTATGTAAATTTATTAATTTCTCAATACGGCTGACGTACCGGGATGCAGATAGAAGGTGACCTCCATTTGACCCAGAGAATCCACCAATCACGAAGGTGTTAAAAATAGAAACGTATCAACATAATAGTTCCTATATACATGTACTTACCGGTTTCACCTGCGCCAGCACGGGCCAATCAGATTCACGAACGTCATAGGCATTATCGGTCCTAACATATGCAAAAGTCCGATGTAAAATTGTTAGTATCGGGTACCAGTCTAGTGCAAAGTCCCCAGAATATATTTATATATATAATGTATTACTAATCTCTTGGTTGATCATTTACTCAATCATCAGTTAATTTACAAGAAGCAGTCAGGATTCATGCCGAAAGACTCGACTGTCATCTGGTTCAATATGAACCAAAGAGAAGTCATCCACCAGTTCAACTGGCTTCATCTGATTACGGCAGCTTGTGTAATCAATAAGGGGAAAGTGTAGAAAGTGAATAAACCATCAGTTGATATTACTGTATAATATGACTTATCCGGCCACCACGGCCAAACTGCAAACCACGCAAATTATTGACTATACACGATCCAGGCCAAGTTATGAAAGGCCTAGTCAGTACATGTTCATTGGAAATCGTCTTACGCCTGGTGAGCATCGTAATGGATATCCCAGGGTCAGTTTCACTTTTGTCAAACCTAGGCCTACTGTGGAATAAAACTGCGGTCTGCCGTTAAAAAGAAACTCACAAGTGATGTGTAACGCTGACTAGGCCTTTCATAACTTGACCTGGATCGTGTATAGTCAATAATTCGCGTGGTTCGCAGGTTGGCCGTGGTAGCCGGATAAGTCATATTATACAGTATATGAATGCCCGATCTTATTTTTGATTTTTATAAATGACCTATCTGAAACAGTTGAATCCGATATTTACCTTTTTGCAGATGATTCTACCCTTATTGATGTTTTTGATGATGTTGCGTCCTCTATATTATGAAACTAAATAACGATCTCTCTGCTATTGAACATTGGGCTTCAACATGGCTTGTAGACTTTAATCCAACTAAAACTGAAGCTATGACTTTCTCTTCTAAGCGTCAGCCTTCATCTGTCGACAACCTCCTTCAGTTTCGTGGTAGCACGATTAAATCTAATTCTCATAAACATCTTGGTATATTTCTACACTCCACTTTAAATTGGAGTGATCATGTTGAATATATTAGCTCTAAGTGCTTAAAACGACGTGCCATTTTCCTCCCATCCAGGACCGTGTTCCCGTCCTCAAGTGTCATTCGACCTAGTAAATGAACGCCCGGGACGGTCCGGAACCGAGGGTCGGCGACACCAGGATACGAACGAGACGAGACAAACAAAGCACTCGACCCGTACGTGCCAATTTCCTCTCATCCAGGACCGTGTTCCCGTGCTCAAGTCTCATTCGACCTAGTAAATGAACGCCAGGGACGGTCCGGAACCGAGGGTCGGTGACTGGTGACACGCGACACCAGGACACGAACGATACGAAACAAACAAAGCACTCGACCCGTATGTGTCAGTTTTTTCCCATCCAGAACCGTTTTCCCGTCTTCAAGTGTCAGTCGACAGGAACGCGTGCCACGTGAACGGGTTATAACGAACGTCGGGATGCGATTTCTCTCATAGTGACATTTGGTCTCGTGGGACACGCACGTACGTTCACGGAACACGTTATAAACGGACGATACACAACTAGACATATACGCACGTACAGTAGGACGTACACAAGATTCGTCTACGCAATGAGTCGGAGCACTTCTTGGATCATATCGGGTGAGTTATTTTATCATCTCTCGCTAACACTGTACTGTACTTGCTTATCTAGTTGACTCATTCGCTACCGACAATTACAATTCCGGGACGTGTAACCACGATGCGCGAAATATGTAAATTTCGACGCATCGGGATGGAGTCAACCCAAATACGATAAATACGTGTATGCATTGTGTTTAAATGATGTTTAAAGTCTTCCGCAAGACACTTCTTGCTCCGTCGAGGTATCCGTGTACTTCATATTGATACGTTTTCGCATGGGTTTTACAGCTTTAAATGCAGATCTTTACTCTAGAACTTTATGTAATTCTCCTTTGTGTTCGTGCATGCAGGACATTGAGACTTACTTGCATTATTTCTTATATTGTCCTAACTATGTGGACGCACGGAATACCCTCTTTGACTCAGCCCGATGTGTATTTGATGACTGCGGTTTGGATTTTAATTTGTTTTGTGACGATTTTATTTTGAACCACTTTTTGTTCGGCTTTCAAGGCCAATTTTCGAATCACAATAGTTCGGCTTTCAAGGCCAATTTTCTAATCACAATCCCGCTTTGTTTCGTGCTGTTCAGCAGTATATTAACAGCACGAAACGTTTCAGTTCATAATAGTTCATTCAGTTCATTCACGTGTAAGGTTGTTTTATGGTATGGGGCTCAGAATGGGCAATATTATTGTTAGTTTTTCTTCCGCCCATCAGGCCAGTGGCGTGTGTCCCATTTTGTGTCCCATATTGTGCAGTGATATTGACCGTAGGTCTCTAAGCAGCTATCTGATATTTCTTGTTTAATTTTGGGAGACACGCAACCATTCTCTTCTCTTTTTAGTTTAGTCTTTGTAATACGGAGCTTTTGCACCTACACCTGCACCATCCATCCTCTTTTGTATTAAAGGTAGCCATGTGTTTTGTACACGGCGGCACAGTTATTATCAAATAAATAAATAAATACCGAACGCGAATTCGCATGCGACAGGGCAACGCATGCGATTTATGCTTTGAGAGTCTTTGTTTGTGTGCAGTGCGGCGGAAATAAAAGCTTTGACGCACAGGACGACGAATCGCGTTCAGTATATCCGTAGCCTTAGTTACTTTCCACCGTACACTGCACGCAAACAAAAGGCTCGCAAAGCATAAATCGCATGCGTTGTCCTGTCGCATGCAAATATGCATGTGGTAGGCCCCTAGGCTTACACATTAGACTAAATAGACTGTTATATGTATACAATGTAAATTTATTGTTGTTACTGGGTACCAATTCTATTAATAAATTTTCATTTGTTGTTAATTTTTTTTTCAATTTCTCGTTTATTCACTGACATCCTACTGCAATCATACGTTTACAATACTTCGTCCTTCAACTACTAGGCATCTTCGATATTTTTATCAAAGGCCGATCTGCTCGCCATTGCGTTACATTGCACATCACCCTTCGAGAAATAGACCAGTCCGCGGCAAATCCGCTGCCTCTCGAAGAGGATGCCAATCAGAACTGGTGGTGTAAAATTACCCAGTGGTAGCCGAAGACCCGATATAAAGTGCAATCTTATTGGTCAACCTGTTGAGCTGTAACGCAGTAGTGACCAGATCGGCCTTCGATTATCAAAGATGCTACTAGGCCTATGTTACTATTAAATGTAGTATCACGTAGCCTACAGCACGCTGACAACGACTTCATGGCTGGCCTTGGATAATTTGAAAAGCTACAGACCGGTATCTAACCTGTCTTACTTTTCTAAGCTTTTGGAAAGGGTGGTGGTAGCTAGGCTTCATAAGCACTTAACTGAGAATAACCTGTATGCTCCCAACCAGTCTGCGTACAGGCCTGGTCACAGTGTGGAGAGTGCTTTACTGTCTATTACTGATAGTGTGCTGAACAGCTTTGACAAGAATGAAGGTGTCCTCATGGTTTTACTGGATCTGTCAGCGGCGTTCGATACGATTGATCATGAAATTTTGATCTCTCGTCTCCGCGATGTATTTGGTATTCAGGGCTCAGCCCTCGCCTGGTTTCAATCATACTTATCCAATCGTCATTTTAATGTCAAGGTCGGTTCTAAACTGTCAGACCAGTATGATTTGAAATACGGTGTGCCACAGGGCAGCGTTTTAGGACCTATTTTATTCTCATGTTATACCTATCCTCTTGCAAAGATCACCAGTGACCATGACATTTGTAGCCACTTTTACGCCGATGACAACCAGCAATGGCAGCCTTTTAATCCTAGGTGCACTGAGTCTCTTGTCACCGCTGTAACCTGCCTAGAGAATTGTATCAGTGAAGTTAGAACTTGGATGACTGTGAATAAGTTGAAAATGAACGACGATAAGACAGAATTTCTGGTCTTGATTCCACCATCACAACGTCATCACATGAATACTCAAGTCAAAATCAAAATAGGGTCAGCAACCATCTCTCCTAGTTCATCAGCCAGGAACCTGGGTGTAATTTTCGACAGTGGCCTGACTTTCCATGAACACATATCTAAAGTGGTTTCATCGGGTTTTTACTACTTGCGTTTGATTGCCTCTTTAAAGAAATATTTACCTATCGATTCTTTACCCACCCTGGTGCATGCTTTCATAACATCTCGACTGGATTTCTGTAATTCCATCCTCTACGGGCTTCCAGCATGTGAGTCAAACAGACTTCAGCGCCTGCAGAATCAAGCTGCACGTTTTCTCACTGGCACCAGGAGGTGGGAGCATATTACTCCTGTTTTATCATCTTTACATTGGCTCCCAGTCCAACAGAGAGTAAATTTTAAGGTCTTACTTTTTGCTTTCAGAGCTGTGGCAGGCACAGGCCCTACATACTTACATCTACAGCGGAATACCCAGCTCCGTTCAACCAGGTCGTGCTCAGCACCCTTGCTATATAGGCAGGTTGGACGGAAAAGATCTGCTGGTGACCGCTCTTACAGGGTCTGTGCCCCACAGCTTTGGAATGCTCTCCCTAGTCGCATCAGGGCTTGTGATGAATTTATGCATTTTAAATCCATGGTCAAGACGGTGCTGTTCGATGAGGCTTTTAATTAAGACTCTTGTCACTTTTAGCCGGTTTAGCTCATTTATTCCCTGTTCTTTTACTCTGTAAAGCGCCCCTGGCAAATTTTATTTTAAGGGGCGCTATATAAATACTATTACTACTATTACTATGTTAGCTTGACTTTCGACGTCATAGTTTTAACTGTGCTGTTCGTCAGCGCCACGTCATGGATTAGTACGCCGGTTCCTCATTCTAAATCGTCACCAACATTTGTGCCCCGATCTTCAAAAGAACGTCCCCTCGATGATATCATTATCTGGAGTTCTACTCGCTCCCTAAATTATGCATGTCTGCCAAGACATGGGGAAGGGAGTGGCATGGACTCCAGGGGTAGCATAAAGGGGCCGTAAGTGTAGTCGTAACCTGGGTGTAAAAGCAGGCGTTGGACAGGGTGTAACAGTTTCTAGCCGGTTAGAATAAACTTTAGGTCACCTACTTAGGCAGCATAAAACTAGGCGTACTGACATAAATGTCTGCGCCGAGGTATAATGCCCTGTTACACTACATAAAAAACCTGTGTCGAACCTGTTTTTCTTCTGTTCACACCTGTTAAAACGCGGTGTAATTATCTCCTCCGGGCTCGAACGGTTTTTGGAGGGCTTAATTTAGGTCCCCGTCGCAAAATTTGAGTAGTGTTGACGGCCACCGGGCCTCAGAAGGGATTTTTCACAGCCGGGCTAGACCCGGGTGTCAAAAATCCCGGGGATTTCTATGCAGTGTAACCACGGCAATAAGTGATAATTATAATGATTCATTACGGTGTAATTGCTCATTCAAAAGGTTATATGTACATGTACACTCATGGTCAAAAGTTTATGGACACCGGTTTTCCCCCGTTTTCTCAAAAAATTCCTAGAAAAATTCCTTGGCGATCAGATGATGTCAGTTTTGTTCACAGATATTATGACGTAATGGTGCTATGATGTAATTTCTAAGACCACCTTTTTTCCACTTTTTTGTTGTCACCTTTTTTCCCGGTTTTTTTCTCAACCCTATCAGACATGCCTGTTTTCAAGACTTTCTTGATCGAAATTTCAAAACAAAAATCAAAAGGAAATGCACTTATATCGCGTTTTTGTCTATCAGTTTTTGACCAGTGTTGAACAGCCCCAATCTATTCATGAGATACGGGCAATCGTTACACATGATGGGGTATTCACTAATAATGTTGTCATTGCGACCTAATGTGCAGGGACCTTATTCACAAACAGCAACCAAGCAGAGGCCTTGGTGGCTGGGGCCATATGCATAAAACTACTTAAGTATGAAAATCCCAAGGGATTCCCTCAAACCACCACTAAAGTGGAAATCTTAACTTAAGGGAGATGCAGAAAGCTACAGTACAGGTCACAACTGACATCCCTAAATTCGCGTAAGTTACTCGTAAGTCACTCGTAACTTACGCAACAACTCACGAGCTATGTTACGCGCAACTTACGAGGTGAGTTACGTGGTAAGTTACGCGAATTTCGCCAACTACGTAGTGATTTACGAGGCGAGTTACGCGGTGAGTTACGCGAAACCGAAGCCGTGAGTTACTCGTAAGTTACGCGTAACTTACGAGTAGCTTACGCGAAGCCGTTGGGATGTCAATTGTGGCCTGTGCTGTACTTTGGAATAGTGAAAGCCTCAAAATCACCCTTAACTCTAAGTGTGGTGACAGTTCCCTTAACTGACTCCTTAACTTCACAGTTGTGGATAGGGTGGGATAACATTGAACTGTGCCAAGGATTTTGATTTGACAGACATGTATCCTCTTTCTGTCCTACCAATTTGGTAACCTCTTTTTTTTGTTTTCCACCGTTAATAGCCGTTTTACACAGTTCCAAACATACTAAAATGTCCATTACAGCATTGCCTGCAGTCATGTTCATGTACATGCAGCCTACATTGAGAACCTTCCTTAAGTATAACACTCAAGAAATCTGGGAAACCCCTTGGGATACTGAAATTTCATTGGCTGACACCACAATTCCTGGAAATACTTTAGTTAAAGGTTGCCCTTAGCTGAGTATGCCCTTAGTTTGTTTTATGCATACACCTAAGTATGGCACTTGGTAAAGTGAAATCCTTAGACTTTAAGGGTAAGTTTTACACTTAACTTAAGGAAGTTTTATGCATATGGCCCCAGATCTTCATATGGAGCTCACTTGTCATACTCTATAATAGGTCAATAAAGAACCAGATGTAACATCTTTATAAAATGACAAAAGGCCAGTCAGAACATCCACCTCGGTGTCCTTTCAATTTCATAACTCAGTACTAAACTAAAATGAGAACGGCAAGTCATTTGTGGCTGTCCACAAAAGGGTTCCCACATGTTGTGTAACATTGTGCCACTAGGCCTCAAGACTTCCATGACAGAGGGGCCGTTTCAGTGATTACTTCAGGTGGTGTCGGGTCTCAAGCTGATGTGCCAAGAAAAACACGATAAAAGTGCATTTCCTTTTGGATTTTTTATGAAATTTCGACAAAGAATGTTTTGAATACTGGCCTGACTGACAGTGTTGAGAAAAAACCGGGAAAAAAGTGATAACCAAAAACTTGAAAAAAGGTGGTCTTAGAAGTTACATCGTAGCATCATTAGGTCATACACCATCTGATAGCCAATGAATTTTTCTACATTTTGGTGGTGGTTGGGCCATTATAGCCCCAGGAGTTTTTGAGAAAACGGAGGGAAAGTGGTGTCCATAAACTTTTGACCATGAGTGTACATGTAGTAGCCTTCGATTTCTATTGTGAGGGTTCGACTTCCTTCACCTGCAGACACTGCGTCGTCTTAATTCGCAATGGCTGGACGTGAAATCATGGCGAAGCTGAGTACGGCCAGTTTCTCAGAGGACGAGAAGAAGTGTGCAGTAGTTGAATTTGCTCAGTCAAAGGACATTTTGACAGGGAAACTATGCAATGTCAGTCTATGGAAAAGCTCCGAGGTACTTTCCTCAAAGAATTCAAGGAATTTCAGACACCAGTGTTGTCAATTAAAGACGTGTGCCATGTCCCCGCTATCGCAAGTAGCTGTCAACTTGCGAGATTAATCACACCGGAGTAACACTAACAGATGCAATATGATAGTCCTAAAACACAGGCATGGGTTTTCAATTTCATTTTTTTTTTAGTTCAGGGTTGTGTGTAGGCCTATGGATGTACTAGTATTCGATGGATGAAGCTGTGGGAAGGTCTGTGTGAGTGGTGGATGCTATGGACAGGCCCGTAGAGTTCAGAATGGGGGACGGGACGTCGTGACGCTGTAGGCCTTTCTAGCGACCCGTCAGGTGCTGCGCTCTATTGGAGTGATAGAGTCTATTAGCCCAATTAGGGAATTTAGGGAAGTTCCGCTAGGGGAATCCCGGCTAAGGAACGGTCATAAATAAGTATTATATCACGTTGTAAGGGCCTAATAACCAGGGTACTATTTCTCTAAGAGGGAATAGTAAATTTATTTCACCAATCCAAAAGATTATGACCCAAAGTCGGGAAACACGCCAGTGAAACTGCAGCTATGAATCGGAGTCAATACTGAGTGTTCAACATGGCGGACGCAATCACCAGTCTATGGAAAAGCTCCGAGGTACTTTCCTCAAAGAATTCAAGGAATTTCAGACACCAGTGTTGTCAATTAAAGACGTGTGCCATGTCCCCGCTATCATAAGTAGCTGTCAACTTGCGAGATTAATCACACCGGAGTACACTAACAGATGCAATATGATAGTCCTAAAACACAGGCATGGGTTTTCAATTTCAATTTTTTTTAGTTCAGGGTTGTGTGTAGGCCTATCGATGTACTAGTATTGGATGGATGAAGCTGTGGGAAGGTCTGTGTGAGTGGTGGATGCTATGGACAGGCCCGTAGCTAGCATAGGGGCAAATGCCCCCCCGGGCAATTGTGTGAATTTTTTTCAGGAAAATCAATTGCTGTTCATGTCTCAGCGTGCAGGGAGTAGACATCAGTCAGAAACATTAGTTGACCTCAGTGAGAAACTAAGTTATTGGCTGGCCCTAATGTTGTGTGGTCAAGTCCTTGCAGTCATTGAATGCCCTAACTGCCCCCTCATAACACAACCACTGCCCCGGAAATGGGTGGAAATTGCACCTCAGCGCTCGTTAATTCTTAAAATTTTGCCNCTAGCTACGGCCCTGTATGACGGGGAGCGTGTTTATGCAGATTCATGTAAAAAGTAAATAGACAAAAAGTATTCTGTTCCCTCACCATGAAGTAAGCACTAGAATACGTTTGGGTTGTAGCTAAGGTACTTGGCCCTACAACATTTCATATGACTCGGTCTCTTCCCATTTCGCCATCCAGAGGTTATCCATTTGATTCTCAAAATTTTAAAATTATCCATACCTGTATGCAATCATAAACATATCGGAGAGGCTTTATTCATGAAAAAATTCGAAGGAAAACAGAAGACATGACAAAAAGTACACTGACAAATTTATCGTCTGCTATAAAACTACGTCACTACCGGGTTTTAAATTTCCTAGAATGCAACAAATTGTCTGCATCGAGGCTGAGGCGGTTGACCTCAAAAGATGATGGCTTGTGGATTGTTTTTCCTCCAACTGACATGTGTCACCGTACACTCGCTGCATTCCAGCTAAATTCCAGCACTGTTGGTGGAGGATTTCACCTGACTGAAGAGTAATATCAAAAATTCATAAGCAAGCCGCCTTATAAATTTTTGGTAATATTCAGATATCTTCTTTCTAACTGTTCCTTTTATTTCTTTGTTTCTGATGTTGGGTGCCACCATATAGGCCTGTTTCACAAAAATGACTGTTGACTGCTGACTGTCAAAAAATGACTGTCGAAATATCCTTACTCACGGCACACGGTGATGACAGCTTCTCAATCTCTCAAGACTCAGGGGTCATATGCATAAAACTTCCTTAAGTTAAGTGTAAAACTTACCCTTAAAGTCTAAGGATTTCACTTTACCAAGTGCCATACTTAAGGTGTATGCATAAAACAAACTAAGGGCATACCCGGTACTCAGCTAAGGGCAACCTTTAACTAAAGTGTTTCCAGGAATTGTGGTTTCAGCCAATGAAATTTCAGTATTCAAGGGGTTTCCCAGATTTCTTGAGTGTTATACTTAAGGAAGGTTGCTTAAAGTATACTTGATGTAGGTTGCATGTACATGAACATGACTGCAGGCAATGCTGTAATGCACATTTTAGTATGTTAGGAACTGCGTAAAGTGGCTATTAACGGTGGAAAACAAAAAAGAGGTTACCAAATTGGTAGGACAGAAAGAGGATACATGGTCTGTCAAATCAAAATCCTTGGCACAGTTCAATGTTATCCCACCCTAGCCTAGCACATAATTTCCCCGGCCTATTTGGCTAGCATGCATTAAAACAGCATGGATAGCATATTGCAACCTGTGCCCATCACCAGGCTCTGTCTCATGTTATTTTTGATGGTTGGCTGTGACCTTGACCTCTGACCTTGAGAATTATTGCGTAAGGACGTTGATCCCTGTCACAGTTCAGGAGACAATTACTAAAATTTTCACAATGGCGGTGGTAGAAATAAGGTCATTATTCCATCAGGCCTCTCACAAGCCAATTTTCCCAATACACAGAAAAAAACCAATGACGTGGCGTTCCGCTCAACGTTCTTGAATGCTGTGCAAGGTGGCCGCATTGCGCAAATGCTGGCCTCTCCCGTGGATAGGACTGTTAATCACTCGTGTACACGCCATCATGTGTGTTTTATATTTATATGCCAATACACGACTGCTGAAGCCTGTGTGGTGGAATGAGGCCAAGTGGCACCCCTGAAGTCACCTTGTGATCCCTGTCGCCGCCAGGCTTGTTTCGTTTCCTTTCAGAGCTTTTGAGAATGATGTCCTACTTTGAGGTGTCAGGATCGAGCTGACCACGAAACCCTTTCTACTATTTATTTGCAATCTTAAAGATAATATATCACGAGTATTTTCGCGGGCCACGAAAATCATTGTTTATTTACATTTTGTTTGTTTATGTCCAGTGTTTTATTGTCTTATGAGTAATTTGTTGGTGGCGTGCCCCTCTAAAAATTCTTTTGTCACCAAAAGTATTCAATTTGGTGGGTTGGCATGTCCCAATAAGTCCAAATACACGGTGCAAACATCCATGTTTACAAACATTGAATGTAAACAATGAAGTCGTCATACATTATCTTTAACCGGTCAGGCAGGCGATTATTTCTGGGTTTACAAAGTTCATATGATATAAGGAGGCAGAATAGGGGAAAAGTGTTACAATATATCTAGTACATTTGTAAAGAAGTGTGCTGTAAACACAGCCATTTTTAGCTCACCGTGGTGAGCGATTACGATGGTGCAGCGTCCGTCGTCCGTCGTCGTGTTCCGTTAGCAGGGCACGTTTCGTAACCGCCAGAGCTATTGATCTGAAACTTGGTACATATATACCCCTAGGTCAGATGACCCATGACACCAAGTTTCGGTCCGATTCGACTCTTAGCTTGGCCACCAGGTGGCAGAAACCGAAAACACAAAAAGTGCAATAACTTCTGAACTAATGACTAGATCTTCTCCAAATTTTTGTCATACGTGTATCTAATAAGGATACATAACATATATAACGGGTTTTTGATTTGACCTACTTTTCAAGGTCACAGAGGTCAAAGTTCGACAAAAGTGACGAACTTGCCACAGTTTGTCATTATTTCACCAAGCGACTTCATATCTTGCGTAAACATGCATTGGAGGGGTACCTTTAAAAATACCAAGTTTCGGCCCGATTGGACATCCAATATGGCCGCCAGGTGGCGTAACCTGAAAATCAAGTAACTGCTATTACTCAGGAACGACTTGACGTAGAGTGCTCAAATTTGATATTTACGTCCCTCTAGATGACCTTTACATGCATGTGGAATTTCGGGAATCGATCGGTCGCGGCTTAGAGATCTAAAGGGCGGCGCACACGAGCGCCTAAATCTGGGCGACCGCCGACGAGACTGGTGGTGCGACTAGACATCAGCCAATCAGAAGCGCCAAATGTTGTCGCTTTGGCGGTCGGAAGCCAAGTCGGCCGACACATCGGTCAAAATTGTCGCTCGTGTGCGCCGCCCTTAAGTGGGCCTAGGCCTAGGCATGTGCGTGGATTTAATTGTAGCGTGGATAACAGTGGGTTGGCTTAGAATGAGGTACGTTCTACTCAAGTTCTCGAATGCACAAACACACACCCGAACCGTGGAGAGGTACACACCTCCATGGTCGGGTGTGTGTGATACACGGGAATGCATGTCAACAGGACTGCATGTTCGCCAAACAATAGCCCGCTTTTATCAGGTTATATTCAAATGGTCATGGTCTCTATAACCATATCATTCTAATCCATCGCTGAACAATATAAGACCGGACATTGATTCCAGCAGGACGCTCAATACCTGTCTCAGTTCAGGAGATAATTACTAGCCAAATTTGGTCAATGGCGGTGGTAGAAATAACGTCACCGCGTCCATTAAATAGGACCTGGTTGGGGTGTGCTGCCCTCTATCGTAGTTATGATCCCTATTAGGCAGATGAGAAAACCAAATACGGTTACGTAAGCCAAGAAGTCATTCGGCAATTGTCCTAAACTGACGTTAACACTGCAAAACGCAGGGGGGGGGGGGTATAATTGCGTAAGTCACTGAATAGGGCATGTAAAATGTACTTCCTTTTTTCTACAACAGGTATCAGAGAGGTTAAATACAACAAGCAACACGCGAGAACTAGGCCCGTATTTTAGAACGTTCCTTAACCCTTTCGTTACCAGGCAAATTATTTCCAAGAACCTTGTCAATTTTCTAGAAATTAATGCCGACATCTTTCTGGATAAATCCGACATCATCTCCACTTATATCTTGAGAGTTGACTTAGAGGTTATCAGTAAACAGTTATGCAACCTGTTGGTAAGTTTAATAACCAACGGTGGCATTGACAAAGAGTGGACGGATTGCGAGCAGAGTTTCTGCCAGAAATTGAAAGAAGGGGGATAAAACAGCGCCACAGCACTGACGCGTTACAGCATGTCCTCCAGCAGGGCTCTTGCGGCCTCCCCCAGAAAAATTAGGTTCTTTAACATGTTTAACCCCCTAAAGCATTTTCCTGGCATTTGGAAGAAACCTGCAATGCTGAGCACACAGAACACCCTTCTTCAAGCCATTGGGGATGATTTGTACCTCCTGTAATCCCTGTTGGCAGAAACCCTGGCGAGTGCCAGCCGTGGGGGGCTGCATAGGCAGTGAAAGGGTTAACATTAAGATCCACCTCAAATCTATTGTTCTCGATGGTTTCTCAATAGACTTAAGGTCGACCTTAACGTCAAGGAACGTTCTAAAATACGACCCAAAATCTTCTGTCGTACCGGACATTTTCTGCAGTTTCACGGTTAGTACACAGGCCTCTGTCATGAAGTAGGGGTGAAATTTTTATGGGACACACCGCAGATAGCCTACACAATGCATTGGGTGTACAAATGTACACCGGTATGTCCAGTCTACCTGCATGTCCAGTCTACCTGCGCTGAATTGTCAAATTGTGTCGCACAACACCGATCAACAGTTATGCAGCTAGTACATGGATGTTCGGAAAATGGATGTGGAGAGATCAAACATCGTCCGTAATGTTTATAAAAAGAAGTTTATAGCGGATCATCCATGATTCTTGTAACAATAACATCTCGACGAAGCTAGCAGCAGCCATTTCATTTCGCTACGCTGTTAAATGCAGTGTATACCACGCGATGCACTGTGTTTTTCAAAATGGCCCGCACCAGTACCAACTGCCACTTCGAGGAAGAACTTCTTACTTTGTTATTTTGGAAAATAAAGTATTTGATGTTGTGTGTAGGCCTATGGATGTACTAGTATTCGATGGATGAAGCTGTGGGAAGGTCTGTGTGAGTGGTGGATGCTATGGACAGGCCCGTAGCTAGCATAGGGGCAAATGCCCCTCCCCCCGGGCAATTGTGTGAATTTTTTTTTCTCAGGAAAATCAATTGCTGTTCATGTCTCAGCGTGCAGGGAGTAGACATCAGTCAGNGGGGGGGGGGGGGGGGGGGCTCAGCACCTGAAGGCCTGGGTGGGAGAACTGTGCACGGGAGGAAAAACTATCAGGTGAAAGAGGAGAGGGTAAGATTAAGTATGCGGAGAGGGGTGTCTCCGGGGGAGCGCCCTGGAATAGAGGTGCCAATGAGTAAGGGACGGGAAGGGAGAATTGGAAATAAGGTGCCCACGGAAGTGAAGAAGATGGAGGAGGGGGCGTGAGGCGGAGTGGCAGAACGGGAGGCATAATGATTACGGAATAGGCCGCCGGAGGAGCGAGGCATGGCGGGGATTGGGAAAGACCATGAGGTATTTGTACAACAGAGAAGCAAGTGACTGGGTGGGGGGACCTTACTGCGATAAATGGTGGCCCGTCTTAAGTCCAAGGACAATAAATGAGGGGCCCTGTGTGGATACCCACCCCCGCGGGACCGGCGGGCTAGGGCAGGTGTGGCTCGCTGGGTATCGTAGAGGTGGTAAGGGCGGGGTGTTCCTGGGGTGGCCCAGCACCCCCAGCACCTCCCTTCTCCAAGGATGGTTTTTACCGGAGGGTGGGGAGATAGTGCCCTCTCCCGAACTGGAGGTCAGAGGCCTGCTTTCTCTGGGTCCGGCAGAGGCTGGAGGTAGGGCAAATGGCGGAGTTGGATACGGATCCAGGCTCCAGACTGCACAACTTAAAACAAAAAAAAACTAAACTAATGTGGCATTATGGCGGCCTCGTGGGATAGTGCGGCTGCAGTAACTGGTGAAATTGGTTCTGAAAACAACTTTACCGATCCTGTGTGCGAAAGCTGTACACAAAACAACCACCCCACATGGACCAACTACAAAGTAACATCGGCTGCAAGCACAAACTCCTCGGGAACAGTGAGAATCGGCGTCACAAAGTCCAGCTGACTTGTCTTTATATAGTTATGTAGATGTAGATGGACGTTAATGAAACAATTGACGCTCATTTTCAGCACTGAATGGCGTGTCTCTATATGTCTGGCAATATTTTCAGCAATATCTCCATTGCTGAAGGAGTAATAGGCTTCAAATTTGGCGTGCAATCATATTCTTGTACCGGTGTTCGGCCGTTTGTCATTGCCTCCCCGGGCATTCCTGTTAGGCTAAGAATCCATTCACGCGATTTTCTTGCCGCAGACGCTCGAAAGCATTGTTTGTTTCCGCCGCGTTGATCGTGGACAAAGGATGCGACATCGCGCGGCACGAAAATCGCGTGAATGGATTCTAGGTCTTAGGGGGCAATGAGCGGCATTACAACTATCATGATTATGACTGCCCCCGTCTGTGAATGCCTCCTCGAGTCTATTTCATACAGCTATTATTAGGCCAACGTAGAGGCGGGGTTCATTGGAAGGAAATTTTCGGTCTGCTGCCAGCTCGCCCCGTGGCCGAGTGGGCTAAGGCGTCGTACAAATGATTTCTTTCCTTCTTTCCAGATTTAGGTAGATCGATCCCCAGCACAGGACTTTCTTTCTCGTCGTTTTCATTATACTAATATTAATGCTATGCACATGCTCGGCTGTTTCCCCGTGTTGGTATGCTATTGTTAGGTACTTATCCTACTCGTACAAGAATCGTTATTTTGCACTCTGATTTCAATTATTCTTTTCCACTGACACCTAAATATCTGACAGTTAGGCCTTCACGCATGTATTTTTTTCAACCATTTACGTCATCCCAAATCGTGATTGGTACAAATGTATGACCAGAGTGGCTTCGGTGGACGTGAGACAGGGTTATAACACTAACCCCCTAACCCTAATTACGGTGACAACCCTAGCCCCCTAACCCTTATTACGGTGACAACCGTAACCCCCTTAACCTCAATTACGGTGACAAATCTAACCCACTAACCCTAATTGCGGTGATAACCCTAACCAAAAATAGATAACTCGCTTATCTATTTTTGCCGTACCGTAACCCAACCCTACTGTCTCGCGTCAGGTCCCTGTGGATATGACAGCTGTGCAGAGGAGACGCACCACGTTAATACAGCACAGAGTTTCGCTACTCTTAAAGGACCACAGTATTGCTTCCCAATCCCGCGTTACACCTACCCGCGTTAAGGGAGACCTCTATTGACGACTTGGTAAACGACGCATGCTACTACGTGCATTGTAGTGTAATCATACATTCTCCAACACTGGGGCGAAAGGCTTAGCTACAGCATTGGAGAATGGTGTCGGTGGCGCCAGCTGTCGACAGAAAGTGGCAATACTGTGGCCCTTTAATAGGGAGTTCAAGAAATCAAACGAAAAATGTTAACTTTACGAGTGCTTTTTCCGAAAATGTCACGTGTAATATATAGTCTGGTGAATTCGCAGTATGAAAAGTAACGTTGTCGTAAAGTTCACGTTTATCGTTTGATTTCTTAAATTCGCTATTGTTAGAATTACTGATTGCGAAGGAAATTAAAATAGGCTTTCTCTGTTCATCAGTTATTGACAAAAAATTAATATTAAAAAAACGAAACAAAATAATCTTAGTAACACAAGAAGCAGTCGTGGCGAAGTAGTGGAAAGAATACTGAGATACATACATATACATTAATTAGCATGTGCATTGCATTGATACAGTACAAGGGGAAGAACGAGAAAGATGAAAGTCCTGTGCTGGGGATCGATCTACCTAAACCTGGAAAGAAAGAAATCAGCGATTAGTACAACGCCTTAGCCCACTCAGCCACGGGGCGAGCTGGCAGCCAACCGTAACTTTCCTTCCAATGACGCGACTCTGTATAGGCCTACATAGATCACTACTGAAGGGGGGCATTGATAATCAAGTTTCTTGGAAACGGAGTTGATTTTAGCTGCCCCAGAAACAGAAAACAGAAATTTGTGATTATGAATGCCCGGTCGGGCAATAAGAAGGGGAGGCATTCTGAGTCATTACACCTGTACTCAACATGTCACACTTGATATTTTGTCCGTCACGCTTTTATTTGATGCATAATTTGGCTCCTTTAACACCTGGAGCAAAAGAAACAAGTTCTACCCTTAGGTTTTCATACCCAAGGAATTGAATGGACTGATTAATTTTGATTTGAGATGTTGGGGCCATGGTGATATCAATATCACAAATTCGATATTTTGAGATAACTTGCCATATTGTCAACTGAGCAACATGAAACAAGTCTTAGTTCATGCGTGCTTATTCAAGGACTGGACTGTGTTAAAATTCTCAGCCTCACGTGTCGGGTGATTGAGATATCATGAGATTTTGATATATCAAACTTGATAATTTGAAATATTTCTGCCTGTGGTAGAGATAGAGGCATGATATCACCCATACTTAGGTTATTGATGATGCCCATTTTGATTATGCAACGACGTCAATGATCAGAGGTCAAGGTCAAGGTCAAACTTGATAATTTGAAATATATCTGCCTGTGATAGAGGTAGAGGCATGACATCAGACATACTTAGGTTATTGAGGATGCCCATTTCGATTACGTAATGACCTTGATGATCAGATATCAAGGTCAATCACGGGAAGAGTTATTCGCATGAGATCAAGTTCTATGGGCCTCATCGTAATTCATCAATCGATGTATCCTGGTGTCTGTCAATGTACCCTGATCTCTATCAATGTATCTTGATCTCTATCAATGTACAGTCATTGACAAAAGTTTATCTCCACTTGACATCTTGAATATTTCAAATACTACTGGACCAATTTTAACACGGTTTGTTGCACATGAAAGTATATCTTGTTGGTCGTATTTCTGCATCAAAATTTTTGATATTTGGAAATATCGTTATTATGTAATAGCTCATCAGAAAAAAGCACTAAAAATCAACCTTGTTATTACGTAATTTTTTTTGTGATTTTTGTTGCAGTTCTGATAGAGTGGAACTTTCTAAGCATTTGGGGCTTAGTTCCATCAAAATATGTTGAGTGGTTGCTGAGATATCTGAGATTATCAAAATTTCGATAATTTGAAAATTTCCAATTTTTCACAACATTTTGATATCAGTAGACAGAGCTCACTTCAAAACGTAGAAGTATGAATTTTTGGAACTTTTAGCGTAAACCGGTAAGCAGTTAAACACGTTTGATATTTTTGGTATTTTGACAAATATGCAATATTACTGCCCAAATAACGCAAAAAAGTTCCAAAATTTTGTAAACCCGTGTTCTGAGGTTAGCTTTATCTAATGGCATCAAAATTACGTGAAAAGCATAATCTCGGATATCTCAGCAACCACTCAACATATTTTGATGAAACTAAGCCCCAAATGCTTAGAAAGTTCCACTCTATCAGAACTGCAACAAAAATCACAAAAAAATACGTAATAACAAGGTTGATTTTTAGTGTTTTTTTCTGATGAGCTATTACATAATAACGATATTTCTGAATATCAAAAATTTTGATGCAGAAATATGACCAACAAGATATACTTTCATGTGCAACAAACCGTGTTAAAATTGGTCCAGTAGTATTTGAAATATTCAAGATGTCAGGTGGAGATAAACTTTTGTCAATGACTGTACCGTTCATGTACCGGTAGAAGTATGTACATCAGGACCATACGGCATTTACAATGTCATCTTGTTGTACTTGCTTTTTGTCGGAGATTCTCACGCTACTGTGCACCAGTTACTGTTGGTGGTCTCCCAGGGCCTCTGGGTCAGCGTATCAGGTACGAGATCACATGTTCTGTATTGATGACATGCTTACTTTTTCAAGGTTACTGCTTTGCAATAAACTCAGTTATCAAGTAGACTTCATCGAGTTCGGTTGGCCATCATTTCTGTGGGCATAACATCTGCCACACCCCCAATCGATGCAACAACTTAGACAAAAATGGTGCCGTGACCAGGATAAACAGCGCAATAACCGACATCATGCCGAGACGTAACGCAAGAGAGAAACTGGAAATGGAGAACGTACTGAAACAAAAACAGAAACGGCAGGCCAGCCAAGATACTTTCGACCAACTTTACGACACAACGCTAACAACAACATCAAGAGACACCATGGATTTCGACCAGGCGATTGAAGCTGAAGCAGCTTTGGAGGAAATGGAGGCGATATTCGACCAGATACAAGGGATCAACGATTACGTAGAGAAAAGAGTCGGAGAAGCAAACGATGAGGAGGCACTTGCGGACGAAATCCAACAAACGAGCGACAAACGTACGTCCAACCGGACCAAGCTGACAAAAAATTCGCCGACTAATCGAAAATCACAAGGAAAAGTCAACATCAATTGGGGATACAACTACGAAACAGCCATCTGAAAAGACAGCAAAGTTGCCAAAATTGACACTCCCAACGTTTGATGGTACCTACACAAAGTGGACACATTTTTGGGATACAGTCGAAACGGATATTCTGGAAAGAGACTTTTCGGACATTACTAAGTTCAACTATATCCGGGGTCAGTTAACTGGAGTGGCCCTGGACGCAGTCACTGGACTGCACGCATCGGGAGAAAACCTTCAAGTGTTATGTCAGACACTTCAAGAACGATTCGGAAAACCACGCAAAATCATTCGAGCCCATGTCGGGAACCTACTAGACATGGCAAATCCAGCAGGACATCATACGGCCCTTAGCGAATTTTACAACAGGATGATGGGTGACATTCGGTCACTAGAAAATCTCGGCGTACAAGTGCAGGAATGCGCGCCATTCATTATTCACAT
>NMRB01000114.1:56808-73985 GCA_002633025.1 Notospermus geniculatus | reverse complement strand
ATATGTTTTCATATCAATTTGTTTAGAGTGTGCAGGCTTTAGCTTAGGCCTACAATGCCTCTTTTGTCTTCTGTAGCCATCCGTCGGCTTTCTTAATTACACAAGCCATGTTTTGTATAGGAATTCACACTTGCCTTAATTGATTAATCTCTTTTCTTTCAGCTCAACCAGCCATCCATTTATTACAGACACCCTTTCAGGTCCAGCAACCTTGTGGGGCTTGGACCTTATTCTTTTCTTAATTGCTCACTCATCTTGTTTGCAGGGATATTTAGATCTACTTCAGGGACTCAGCTCAGTCTATTCTAGAGTCTTGTACTGTTAAGTGCCAGCCTGAAGAAGACCCCGGTTGGGGTCGAAAATTTGCAAAATCTGGAAGTTGACTTCCTGTATATTATCAGTTTCTCAAAAAGTGACTTTTATTGGTTTGATTTTGGAGCAGATTCAAATGCTCTTATTTTGCCTGTGAGACGACCCCGCATTTGTGAATGCCATTGCCCAACCAATCATAGGACTCGGATAGGGGCGCAAACCACAAACCACAAATCCCTCAAACCCAGTAGTTTATGGTATGTGGACACTGGTAAGTTTCACTTGTTCTATCAATAGGCCTTCAATTCTAAAGGGAAAGGGATACCTCTTATTCCGGTTCAATGGACAGCCCTGGACAAAGACCAAATCTTACTTTGATTCAAACGACTGTGACATATGCTGTAAATATTCATGAATGGAAACTTAGGCATTACAATCACAATGCCGAAATCTACTTATTGGCTTTGGTCTGCCTAGTCACGCCTTCATAATCATTATTCGCACACCTCTATTTTCCATAATCAGTGTATGGTTGAACAAGTTAAAAAGGGGCCATCTCAAGCCCCACGCAACTGTTTTGCCGACAAGAGCCAACAAAAGTCACTTTTTTGAGAAACTGAGGTGGAATTTGATGGCGCAGTCTTTGCGGATTGTTTTCAAGTGTTGTTACACACTGGTCGGACGTGAGAAAATCCAAATTGGCATGGAAATAAAAAAGTTAATTTTGGACTTTTTTTCAGCGCCTGATTACATAATGCCAGAGTGATGCTGCAGAAGCAGGTTTGTGTATGAATGATGCAGAAAAGATTGAAGTATTATTTGCTGAAAACCGCATCAAATTTCTTCACTTCATAAGGAAGTTATGGACGATTGACGCTGGAGATAAACTTTTGTCAATGACTGTACGTCTCCATCATTCAGCAGGGCTTGTACAATGCACAGTCTTTGAAAAAAGTTTATCTCCACTTAATACCTTGAATGTTTCAAATACATTGTACTACTACGCCAATTTTAACACGGTTTGTTCCACATGAAAGTATATCTTGTTAGTCATATTTCTGCATCAAAATATTGGATATTTGGAAATATCGTAATTACGTAGTAGCGCATCAGGAAAAGCCAACATCTTTAAATCAACATTTTTATTATGTAATTTTTTTCTGACTTTTGTTGCGGCTGTGATAGAATGGATCCTTCTAAAGACTGCGATTTCTTTCATCAAAATCTAATGAGTGGTTGGTGAGATATTTGAGATTATCAAAATTTCAATGATTTGGAAATTTACTTTTTTTCACAAACATTTGATATCATTAGACAGACCTCACCTTAAAACGTCCATGAAGTTTTGGAACTTTGAGCGTAAACTGGTTAGAAGTTAAGCATGCTCTTCAAGTTGATATTTTGAAAAATATGCAATATTTCTGCCCAACCAACGCAAAAAGTCCCAAAATTTTGTAAGCCTATATCTGAGGTTAGCTTTATCTAAATGGCATCAAAATTTACTGAAAAGCAGGAAAATCTCAATTCATCAAAATTTTGATTTTATCTCAAATATCTCAGCAACCCCTCAACATATTTTGATGAAACAAAGCCCCGAATCCTTAGAATGTTCCAATCAATCAGAACTGCAGCAAACGCCACAAAAAATTACATAATAAAAATGATTTTTGGTGTTTTTTTCTGGTATCATAATTATTATATATGATATATGATATATGATAATTATGGTATTTCCAAATATCCAAAATTTTGATGCAGAAATATGACGAACAACATATTCTTTCTTTTGGAACAAACCGTGTTAAAATTGGCCCATTAGTATAATTGGCCCATTAATATTCAAGGTATCAAGTGTAGATAAACTTTTGTCAAAGGCTGTACATTTGTAGTTCCTTTTTTTTTCTACAACAGGTGTCACAGAGGTTAAAGGAGCACGGTATTACCACCTTTTCTCGACAGCCGGCGCCACTGCGCCACTCTCCAACCCAAGGACCTGACTACGTCTCGGCGAATGACCCGATTTACATTTTGTAATGCTTTTTTGTAGTTCGTCTTACTGCCGCTAGGTGGCTCCCTTTACGTCGGCAGTCAAATAACGTATTTGAGATCCATCACCGTGCTCCTTTATAGATATGCTGATGGGATTATTGTCGTAGACAAAGTATACCCAAGTTCAATGTCGTTTCCTGTACCCAGCTTCCCATATTTACACCTTTGGTATCGCAAAGTCACATGACATCTAGGCCTTGCCGGTCTAGGCCTTGCCGGTCTAAATGGCAGGACGTCCGGTCGACCAGGAAACCTCAAGCATTTATAGGTCTGTCTCATTTAAAAACGTTAGGTACGGACGGGAACCTAAAATCAACGTCCATGAGCGCTTAGTAGACTAAATCTGATAGGCGTATACATGTCACGTGGCCTCTACATAATCACATTTGCGTTCCAAGTCCTGAAATGGAGGCGGGCCATATAACAATGATCTTTGCACTGGATGATTGAATTCAATGGAAATACATGTACATTGTAGTACGATATGAGGCGTGTTAGATAGGACTGGTCAATTGACTAATGATCAATTCATTCCTCCATGCTACTTTCGTCATCAGGCATGGTGAGGATTAGGATGTGTTTGTGGCGGCGGAGGCACCACCACTGCTGCTTACACCAGCATTTCAGAATTTAGAAGTGCGTCTACCCCTTCTGTTGCCTCCAAGACTTGATAAAATGCTGCCCAATCCTGGAGGAGATAAGGGTCATCTCCTCCAAGCCAACAATCACCCCATCAGCCGTTCTTCGACAGTCTGTTCACCTCGACAACGCGCGAAGGGAGAGCGCAAGGGCCTAAACTGATGGGAGTCAGTCACAATATCATATCTTGATCGACACTACACAGTGAATTTTCAAAAAAAACAATTGTGAATTTTTAAAGAAAATTTGTAGCCAATGAATATTTTGGTACGCTGATGGTAGCTTGAGCCTTGTAGGGCCTAAATGCATGTCATTTGACACTTTTTGCATATGCCGTATAAGGAAGGGGTCTTCATAGATGTGTATGCCATGCGTACCCTTGAATGACCCCTAAAACTACATGTGGACCCATTCAAAGGCACTCGACTTGGTTAATAACCGGGATTTTATCAATAGCTGAACCCTCATCTAATTTAACAAGGCCTATTCGGTAACATCGTGTTCTCTTCATCGACAGTCAACCAACGCACTCTGTCTAAAAAGCTATTGTATAGGTGGGCGTTCCTAATGTGTTTGGTGACCACCAATCAGAAGGAAGACCTTACATTTGTATTCATCACAGCAGCGCAGCCCTGGTGTTTAACGCTCGTGTAACCAATAGCATCAAAGGTAACAAACCTGGGACGTTGACTAAGGTACTTCTTAGGTTCCCGTCCTTCCGTCCGTTTTTAAATGAGACAGACCTTATGGGACCTATGTGTCCCAGGTTCTATGTGTCCCGGGTCCTTTGCGTCCCGGGTTTTATGTGTCCCGGGTTCTTTGCGTCCCAGGTTCTACGCGCCCCTAAAGACAGTTTTTTTGTATGCAGGGTTCTATGTGTCCCCAGGTTCTATGTGTCCCCAGTTCCATGCGTCTGTCTCAATTATGACTGGCCTTGTCGCCATTTCATTCTCATGCATCATGGACCACCATGTGTCTGTACTACCTCATACTTCATACGCACAAACCCATGGAGAACTTCGCCAGGATTTCTGTTTCTCTTGCACCTCGAGTTGTGGTGCACCAATCAGAACGCTTGTCTCTTGGCGGTTAAGGCGTGCGTGGGAGTCAAAACCAGCCTCGGTCCCAGTGTTGGCAGAACGCCAATTACACCAGTCTACTGCATATTTTGCGGTTGTAAGGTTTAGGAACGAGGATGTGTCACATGACGAGTCAGACAAAATGGCTGAAACCGGAAGAGAAGACGACATGGATGAAACATGTGAAAGAGATTATGGACATGATGGGTTGTACGATGAAATATGTCGTGTTTTCAAAGTGTCGCAGCTGAATTCTGTACAAAAAGATGCCATCGAGGCTTTGGAGGATGCTAGAGATGTACTGGTTTGTGCTAAGACTGGCATCGGCAAGTCATTAATTTACCAGTCTGTTATTCTCATGGACCATTTGGCAGATTTGCCAACTCATCCTGACAGTGACACTGACCATGGCCATGGGCATGATGATGCTGACACTACCGGTAGGCCTAGCTACAGTCCGAATCCTGAACAGCATGACGGTATTGTAGTGGTTGTCGTCCCTTTGTTGGCAATCATGAAAGAACACACACGCAAGCTCGAAGAACTTGGTTTTACTGCTACATATATAGGGCGAGACCACTCGGAGGAGTCGAAACTGAGAGCAGGAGGATTTCAATTTATTTACTCCATGCCTGAAGATATTGTCGGAAATCCAAAGTGGCGTGACATACTTGTTAGTGATGTGTACAGATCCAAGATCCGTTGCATCGTTGTTGATGAGGCCCATGAAGTTGTAAACTGGTAAGTAAATTACCAAAATCCAAAGACTCCAAGTATTTAAAAGTGCAATCAGTTAGCCCCCCCCCCCCCACAGTTAATTGCCCAAGGTACATGTGTATGTACCATGCACTACTGGAGGAGTTCACCTTTTCAACCAACATCAACTGATCTGAGGACAGTAAACATGCATGTCTGTTATATTCGGCCTATTTTGTGGATGAACAGATGAACTGGGCATAATAAATTCAAAATCATATTTTTTTCTGATTTTATTTCAGGGGTGAATCACAGACTGCCGGGGAAGATCCTTTTCGCATATGGTTTTCAAGAATTGGTGAATTGCGTTCGCTTGTACCAGGTACACCATTAATCGCATTGACTGCAACTGCAAGCCCACCAAAAAGGAAACAGATAATGAAAAACCTGTGTATGCCAGCTGTCCGAACCAAACAAATCTTGGACAGTCCGGATCGAGCCAACATAAAATTGAATGTGAAATGTGTCAAAGCGACAAAGGATTTGGACAAGGTTTTTGGATGGCTCATTGAAAACCTCAGTGCAAATATGCCTCGGATTATTGTGTTCTGCCAACGGATAAATCAATGCAGTGCACTTTTCAATCTCTTCAGATCAAAAGGATTACGGGAACATATTGAAATGTACCATTCAAGTACGCCTAAACATATACAGGATTCCATCAGAGAGGATATGGAGAATGAGAATGGTAAAGTCCGTGTTCTCTTTTGCACGAACGCTGCCGGTATGGGAGTAAACTTTGCGGGTGTACACAATGTGATGAACTATGGACCACCTTCTGACCTGGACACTCTTCTGCAGCAAATGGGGAGAGCTGGTCGTGATGGGAAACAATCCCAACATCTCCTCCTATACAATAAGAGACAGATTCGCAAGTGTGATTCGAACATAATGGAGTATGTGAAGAATGATAGTGCATGTCGGCGAGATAAATTGTTGGCATCATATGGGGCCTTCGGGCAAGAAAGTTCTGTGGAAGTCAAGCATTTGTGCTGTGATATTTGCGGTGAAACATGTAATTGTGGTATTCAGGGATGTGATGATATTCATCAATTGGTTGAATGGTTCAACAGTCATGAGGTCGAATCCACAGAGGATGATGATAGTGTTTTGACATATCGCCAAAGCACTGCTCGACAGAAGGAAGAATTTAAAGTGCTGTTGACTGACTATCGAAACGTTCAGTTGGCCCATCCGGGTACAAACATCGTCCATGATGACTTAGTACATGGCTTCTCAGAAACCTTAATTGCGAACATAGTTGATCATTGTGATTATATCAACAGTCCTCATGATGTGATGAAACTGACAAATGTTATGTCTTACGAACAAGCTTGTGTTGTTGCAGACATGTTACCCCTTGTGTTTCCAGGAAGCAGTGGAGGTGTTTTATCTTCTGATGACTCGGACTCTGAAGGTCACATTGATGATATTTAAGCAAGCTTCTCCTTACGTTTTTTGACCTAGTGAATGTGGAATGACTCATAGAAAAAAACTTCTATCCAAAAATATAAACAGCATATCATATATTTTTGTCACAATTTCCTGGTATATACAATTTGTATATATGTACATCTACCTGTATTATTGTGTCTTGCAATAATATTTTTGACCATGGTTAGATGCTTGTCAGTTCACATCTCTTTCTAGTATTTATTGCAAGTGTGGTTTTACACTACACTGGTACATATTTTTTGCAGCCATCTCAACCATCAAGTTATTGGGACAAGGCGAAGTACGTATCATACTAACAAGAAAAGTGTTACTTTACACTCCAGATCAACAGTCTACATGCAGTGTTAAACAGATTGAAATTAATGTCCAGGAAGAACACAAGCTAATTACAGAGCAGCTATTTCTCTCCTCTGTTTAGTTAGCCACACATTTAGTTTCTGAATATCCACCCTCTCGAAGGGGTCAACAAAATCTCCAAATGTATCCATTACTCTCCCTGGTACATGCACACAGAATTGAGTGTTCATCAACTCCTGCACCAGCTTCTTTGTATCCGCTTCTTTGCTGACGGATGCTTTCTTTTTTGATTTGGTATGCATCTTCGATTGCGCAATCATATTGTCAACGATATTATCAATACCTTGACAGGTGTTCACAGCAAGTCTTGCGGTCTCATAGTTCACGTTGGGCCCAAGCTGCTTAAGGGCGGCCTTAAGAGCTCTCACCTGTACCTCACAATGATTGTCGTTAGGAATGTTCTTCCCAATACCCCCATTGGTACTGAATGTAATGTTCCATTTATATTCAAAGGCCTCCCGGCAACTTAGTAGTGCTTTTTCAAAGGCAAGGGACCGAAACATCCACATACGGTACTTCGTGTGACCTCCAGCAGAATAGAGCAACATCTCGAACTTGGCATTTCGAAACACCCGATTGGCATCTCCCATCTTGTATGCATCATTTGTATCCATCAGTATCAAGGTCATTTTCATGAAGGATGAATATAATTGACCCAGTGTATCTTTTTCTGTCACCTCAGCTGCTTTGGGACCTGTACGTTTGCCAACTTGCACTTGGAAATCCTGATTATGTACATTTCTCATGTGTCGAATGAACCATCCTCTCTGCTTGTATACACTCTGACATTCAGGGCAACGATATCCACTGGCATCTTTCATCTGTTCAGTACGTTCAACCGCTGCATCAGCATCACCCATCTGCTCCTGCATTTCAATGATCCTGTCAGGCTGAGCTGTCAATTTCACATACCTGGAATATTGCACATTTTCAATACATGCAGGCTGGAGTGATCAAGACACGTTCTCTTAGTGAGAAAAAAGCCTTTGAAATGTGACAAAAATAATCTGGGGCTTTTGAGATAATGAGGTTGGGTTCTTCATGTTTGTTTTCGATTTACATGTACTATTGATACATAACATACCTGCTGATATACTAGTAATTCCTGCTTTAGATGATAACTACATGTACACGTACCTGCATAGTATGTGATTTGCTTGTTCAGTTATCCATTTATTCTTGGCCTCTGCATCCAACAGGGTTAATGGCAGCGGTCTATTCTTCGTGGGGATTCCATCTGGTGTCTCCATACCGAAATGGTCCAGTGCGCACGTCACTATTGTAGCAGATAATATGTCCATCAGAAAGGTGAAGTGTGGCCTGTAATGAGAGTATTCCCAACACACTTACATGTACATTATCACAAAAATGCTTAGTACTAATATCGTAACAAACTTACTTCAAAAAAGAAATTCAGTCTGCAGGCCATTGAAGTGTTAAGTGCATTCAAGTGTGAAAATGAAGCAGATTTTCAAAGGAACATTTAACTTTGATGGTAGACTTACCTGAATGAAGACACAACTTCTTTCGAGCCACTCACATCTCGACGGTTGATCACATTTCGCAGTTGATACAGTGTGCCTCTATCATTGCCTGATGCTTCTTTGTAGAAGATTTGATATATCAACTAGAAAAGAGGAAAATAGAATATAAGGTTAATATTCAGGCAATAAATTCACAGTGGCTTCAATATGAATCATGCTGGAGATAAAATTCCTTTCTCTCTCCTCACCACCTTGAAATGTATTTGTGATACATGAAGATATAATCATGAAAAACAGTTGAACAATTACCGGTAGTTGCTTGGAGTTTTAAAAATTTATTTTACAATGATAAAAGAGCAACAATTCAAGTGAGTTGGAAACTGAAATAATCAAACAGAAATAGTGAAATGGTTGAAATTTGTGTATGTTGTGCATGTGCATAGGTTGGCAATCACATTAGTCATGTTAGTTTAAATAAAAGATGATCAGTTAGAAGGCAATTGCAACGGATTAGTAAACATAGTGCAGAACAATAAAACAAGTAACACCAAATTTTAATTCATGGAAACTGCAGCACTAACAGGAAAGATAGAGAAAACTACATGCAAAATTTACATGCATAATTTGAATTTGCATGCATTTATGTATTTTCAAATCATTACCAGAGTCAAATTCATCAAACGATGCAAACCCTCTGGGCGGTTGATGATACCACCAAGTTGCTCATAGGTAGTGAGGCCATTCATCATAGCCTGTTGAGCTGCATATGCTCTCTCATTCGTAAGCACATCTCCGCCCAGCACAATTTTCTCAATTGTCTCTGGAGGTTTTGTTCCAGTGTGGGGAACAAAGTTCTTGTGGATCCAAGCTAGGATTTCTATCATTTCATCGCTCTTGTTTTCTGATTTATCGAGCAGATCGAGAATAACAAATTCTGATTTCTGGGACAACTCCTTGATGTAGGGATGAGGGATATGTTCTGGTAAATCTGATCCATACGGCGACAAGAACTTGATGTTTTCTACCATAATCTTTGAGATGTGGTGGCAAAAGTTCTCATCCAAACTTGCGCAGTCCTCTTCATTCGGCAAGAACTCCTTGTTGTCTAGGCTCAGAATATCTGCCTTCGGACCAGTGTTGGGTAGGGTACAATCTGTGACACGCTTCTTTAACCCAAGATTTAAAAACCAATGGAGGCTCTTCCTCTGCCGGGTTGATGTCATGTATGTGGGATTGATGGTGATGTCACAATTGTCGGACACTATCTCATAATCAGTGAATGAGGAGTTCCAGGAATCGCATGGCAGCATCCACTTTCCAGCAGAAGAAAACAACGATTCTTGGTCTGAACGGCCAACATGAATGCCGCTACCGTATGAAAGACTCGGGAATGAAACATTTGAAAAATTCACCTGTTCCAGTGTGTTCACACCAGAGCATGCAGTTTGTGAGAGTTCGCGGTATCTGGCACTATAAATGGGAATCGTTTCAAGGTTGGCCTTTGCTGCTCCATGGGAGTAGGAAAGTGTATTGGAAGTTAAAGTGGAAGCTTGTACACGGGAGGCTACAGTATCGCAAGCAACTACATGATTAGATGCAATATCAGACAGGCATGGGACAGACTTTGGTGCTTTGTACATACCTACTGGCCTGTTTTTCCTGTAATTGTCTTCCAATGTCTGTGAGGTCCATGTTTCATCTGTTGTTCTTGTTCCCAACACGTTCTCCTCCCCCCGTTTCACCTCAACCCGTTCCTTTACTGAACGAATGTGTTCTCTAACCATTTCGTCATGTTTGACTGCAATATCTTTTTTCTTCTTGTTTATGGCACGTGGTGTTATGCTGCAGCCGATTTGTTGCATGAGATGTATCACCTGAAAAACAACAACTCTTCTAAAATGTCATAAAATTCAGTTTTTGGGCAATGCAAGTAAAAACACACTATGCACCTAAGGTATGTATCATTTTGATAATGTAGTACCGGTACTCAGTAGGTCATCCATTTTCTTTCTGCATTTACCTCATCAGTAGTGCCACTGTGATCAAGGGCTAATCCAATGATATATTGCAGGCAGCTCATGTGTTTACATCTGGCCTTCAGCAGAATTGCTCCTGCAAGACCAAGTCCTTGGCTGATGTTAGCATTCTCATCTCCTACAATGGCCCCAAGAGTCCTGTGCAGCAAGGGAGCCCGTGTACACCATTCATGGCGAAGATCCTCCCATTTGAAATTAGAGAGATCTTCAGGCGACGTGTTTCGGAGAACTGATGGTTTATTCAGACTACAAAGTGAACGGCATTCAGCGAGGAGGTCTCTGATCACAGCATCCTGTATGTGTGGCTTCAACACACTTGAGTAAGCAGCATTACCTGTATTGATGAAAATATGAGAAATTGATGGCACAGACATGAAGACTAAAAGCATTTGGAAATTAAAAATGTCTTCTGGAATCTCAATGAGCATTAGTGACCTGCCTACAGCCTTAAGTTAGTAATTCCATTAAAAATCTCTATTCGAACCCAAAGAAAGAGAGCAAATAACAAGATCACTGACTTGTGACTTGTCAAATTATTTTCAGCATCCTGAAAATAATACACATTGCACTTACATATTCCAACCAAGTTTCTCCGATTGCCAATGGCCAAGCACAGTTTCCTCAGAGGATCATTCTCTTTGTAATTGGCCACTTTTTGTTTGCTGGGGTAATCAATTATAACCTGGAAGTAACAGAAAACAAATTTTAGCTTTCAGAAACACTGTAAAAGCACAAACAAGGCCCACATATGAACAATAGTTCAAATAACTGTCTACAAAATCATTCACTTGCACTTGGCTTGAAATATTACCAGGGTACTTAATTCTTAATAAAGATCGATTTCTATTTTTCTTCATCTCTGTTTAATAACTTAATAAGATTCTTCTATAAATTATATGGTCAAAGTTAGAATTAATTACTCTTGCCTTACCTTCACAGTTGGTGGCTGTACTTCATTGTCGTCATCGTTTACCTCCTCAGCAATTTCCTCAGTGGGTAGGCCTATTGGTTCAGGTAAACGACTGGAAGCAGGAGATGGCCTGAAATCCAGTTTCTTCCTGGGGAGGGTCATTCTGCTTGGTGTTACTGCCTTCGCTGGAGATTCATTGCTTTACGTTTTGATTGACGAGTTCTTGGTGGAAAAATACCAGTTTTGGGCCGTGCACCGCCAAAAACTTCACCAACACAGGCACTATGACTATCCATAGGACTGACCACTGCTGCACTACTTGGAGCATGCCTAGGTGTAGTAGGCCTAGGTCTTTTACCATCATCATCTTGCCCATCACGAACAACATGCTGGGTGTGTGGGCCAAGGCCAAGGGCCCCAATCAACCTTGTCATCAGGCCATGGCGTTCTTCCAGCAATCTCTCTTGCCTGGACTTTATCTCATTATCAAGCTTAACGATTTTGTTAAGCAAGTTAAAGTGCTGTCGGCACACAAATATTTCACTACGATCTCCACCAGGCAGGCCATGTCTAGGAGTAGGAGGCGGCCTCCTCGTAGCCGTAGTAGGCCTACTAACATTAACATCCTCTGTCGCTGACGCTGGCTGCAAACGCCCTGCACTACCACCAGCACCACTAGCCTCCCAAAAAACAGTCAAAATGTCTTCTGTCTTCGATATATTTCGTCGGAATTGGGGTTTTACTTCGATTAAACAAACCCTGCATCGCTCGGTTGGCATTTGGACAATCGTTCATGGGGACTTATGTCATGAATGTCGTCGTTCGTGGTGCGTGTATGTCATGTATGTATACATGGTCATGATGGTGTACATCATCAATGCATCATGCACAGGATGCCGTGACAGCTGATAAAGCTAACAGGAGTATGTCAGAAGTACCAACCAGGATTCAGTAACGACGATTCTGATTGGTTCAATATTTTCCGGCAATTCTATTTATTGCGATTTACCGCGACGCGCATGAAATAACAAAAATAACGAAATTTCACACAAACGGCAAATATTTTTATACAGGAAGATTAACGTGGTATTCATAAGTGCCCAAATTTATTACATATGACAACGATTTATGATGAAAACCGTTTATTATGAAACGAGCAGCGGGAGTGAGTCCACAAACAAGAACACCTAGTTGGAAACAGGTTATCACGGCGAAGTTCGTCAAGGGTTTGTGCGAGCGTAGTCGGAGGGCGGAGCGATGTCACAACCCTTGAGTAGTCAAGATGATTCTCATGTGGAGTCGACGAACTCATATTTTAATCATCATGGATAAAGTATGCATTATCATGGATTATCAAAACCATCACCCCCTCAGGTCTTAAGTGTCAGTCCATGGATAGACCATGCAAAATCTGCAAAAAGTGATAAGGTGGGGGTTCAGCGGATCTTGCTCAAATTAGTATGATATTTAACAGATGCCACTCAGTTCAAGAGATTTCTCAAGACAGTCCTCTTCAGACACTTTTACGAATCTAGCTAGGGGGAGCGCATTTGAACATTTCCTCGATATGGATACCTGCGCTTAAGTGTCAGTCCATGGATAGACCATGCAAAATCTGCAAAAAGTGATAAGGTGGGGGGTCAGCGGATCTTGCTCAAATTAGTATGATATTTAGGCCTTGGGGCAGGCTGATTCCTGGTAAAAGCTTTTTGAGAATAATCACACTGTTAATGAATGGGAGGCGTTAACCCTTTTAATGCATTATCCCTTTGCTGTTATGACAGTTATTCATGAAAAATAGCCCCGGTTTGCAGATTTTTTGCACCCACAGGATGAACTCAAACAGATATTGGTTACTGGATTATGAAAATAGAAGTCTTGGGCTATTTTTTCAATGGTAAATGTTGGCCCTTAATATTCCCGAAATAAGGGTGCAAAGCCGGGGAACATTGCTTACCCCGTATTTTTCGGAAAATGCCTCCTATTTTCATGCTTATATCTCACCCTTTGCAGGGATTTGGGCGATGAAATTTAGTTTCAGAGACAGAGGAAGGATGTCTCTTTCAGTTGGANGGCTGTAAACATTGAGTCCCTCTTTTAAAAAGAGACAAATGGCTCTCTAACTGCGCTATAACGATGTCCCAAAATTATGAAGAGATTCATATCTCTGTTCCCCAACCCCAACCCCAATTCTCCCTGCCCCAATTCCCCCACGCCCATCCTGATGCTTCGCGGTAGACATGGAATCGATGTCACGAAGTTTACCAGAGGAAACAAAATGGAGGAGGAACAGCATGGTGAGGCATGTCAGGGCCAGCAGCAGGCCATAAAATGTGCATTTTCACAATTTTCCGCTCAATTTACTTGTGGTTTATGCGGCAGTATCCAAAGGATGACAGAGTGGTCTTGTTACAACAGTGTACCAAGGACATTCAGCCACATCTGAAGCGTGTGAAGTTGCCTAAAAGTGAGTGATGCACGTGCTGAGTGGGAGCTCATAGTCATAGCCCAACGTGCAGGCCTGTTTGACAAAGAAAGTGAGGATCCGAACATCTGCCGTGTCCACAGGTACAAGTTGGGCTTGTCCTGGCTTCCGTCCCGGAAGTGTCAGCACCCCCTTCCCCTCTTCATGCTCCTGCATCGAAAATGAAGCCGCGAAAGGATCGAGCAGTCAGAGCAACTGTGTCGAAGGAGACATTCGTGATCTGGAAAGTTCTTTTGCCAGTTGGATCAGGTGAGTTCAAGGTCTATCAGTCAACAATCTTTTCACTGCTGCTCGGAGTCATGGCATGACTGGCATGCAGAACCGTAGTGGCCATTGCGTTGCTCACGCGTGCGATCATTTACGGGCTGTCAGAGTGGCGCAACGGAAACATCGACGCCTGTCACCGCTGAGGTCGCGGGTTCGATTCCCGGTCGGGTCCGTGTCTCATGTGATAGAGTGGGCGACTCTCTTTGACAGCGCAGGTTTTCTCCGGGCACTCCGGTTTCCTCCTGCATTACATTAAAATCGCCCAATATTGTCTATAGACTCAAAACTGCCGAATTTGGCGCTCGGTTCTCAATTCAATAATTTACTTTGCCTGTCATCTTGGCCTGTCCAGGACTCTTGCATTTTAGCTAGCAATTGTCTGCTTTATTATACAAGACCCCTTACTTTTAGGCATATGTAGGCTCTGTGAGGAAAACACAGTGAGGAAGTTGAAACAAGAAGTGAAACAAGATCAGTTCCGACGGTGGAGCCTCAGGTAAGCACTGCATTATTCCATTTCCTGATTCACTCCTTAGTCGATGAGGTTTGGAAGGGGGCCTGCCTAAATACTGCATGACAGCAAGTCATTGCACTGTGAATGCAAGTGTATATTTTTTATTCTTTCAGGCTGGTACATCTTCTATGATCCCAGAGTCCTCTGCACTGGTAATGCCAACTGGAGATGCTTCAGGTAGCCCTGACACGGAGCATGCAGAGGTAAGTTCAAAAACTACCCGGACATTGAATGCTTGGAGATGTTGAAATGCTTGTACTCGCAACAAATTTGTGCTGATTTCTGCACTAATCATTTACTTTCAGTGTGTGGCCTCTCCTAAGTCAGGTCATAATGGCCAAGCAACCGGTGATAATGGGTCTTCTATAGCTGCGTTCACACTACGGTCTTAAACTGGTTTGAAACCGACTTGAAAACGATATAACGCCTTAAAGCGTATTAGCCGTTCAGACTACATTTGCCTTATAACGATTTCAAACCGCTCTAGCGAAACCACTTCGCGAAGTGGTCTCATACCGCTTTAAAGTTGGGCTTGTCCTGGCTTCCGTCCCGGAAGTGTCAGCACCCCCTTCCCCTCTTCATGCTCCTGCATCGAAAATGAAGCCGCGAAAGGATCGAGCAGTCAGAGCAACTGTGTTGAAGGAGACATTCGTGATCTGGAAAGTTCTTTTGCCAGTTGGATCAGGTGAGTTCAAGGTCTATCAGTCAACAATCTTTTCACTGCTGCTCGGAGTGGTATGCAGAACCGTAGTGGCCATTGCGTTGCTCACGCTTGCGATCATTTACGGGCTGTCAGAGTGGCGCAATGGAAACATCGACGCCTGTCACCGCTGAGGTCGCGGGTTCGATTCCCGGTCGGGTCCGTGTCTCATGTGATAGAGAGGGCGACTCTCTTTGACAGCGCAGGTTTTCTCCGGGCACTCCGGTTTCCTCCTGCATTACATTAAAATCGCCCAATATTGTCTATAGACTGAAAAATGCCGAATTTGGCGCTCGGTTCTCAATTCAATAATTTACTTTGCCTGTCATCTTGGCCTGTCCAGGACTCTTGCATTTTAGCTAGCAATTGTCTGCTTTATTATACAAGACCCCTTACTTTTAGGCATATGTAGGCTCTGTGAGGAAAACACAGGGAGGAAGTTGAAACAAGAAGTGAAACAAGATCAGTTCCGACGGCGGAACCTCAGGTAAGCACTGCATTATTCCATTTCCTGATTCACTCCTTAGTCGATGAGGTTTGGAAGTGGGCCTGCCTAAATACTGCATGACAGCAAGTCTTTGCACTGTGAATGCAAGTGTATATTTTTTATTCTTTCAGCCTGGTACATCTTCTATGATCCCAGAGTCCTCTGCACTGGTAGTCCTGACACGGAGCATGCAGAGGTAAGTTCAAAAACTACCCGGACATTGAATGCTTGGAGATGTTGAAATGCTTGTACTCGCAACAAATTTGTGCTGATTTCTGCACTAATCATTTACTTTCAATGTGTGGCCTCACCTAAGTCAGGTCATAATGGCCAAGCAACCGGTGATAATGGGTCTTCTTAAGAGTTGTCATCTATCATAGAGGTGAGGATTTTTTTCAAATCTTATAAACATTTGATCTCTCTATGGGGGACAATGTACCGGTACGGTACTGATGAACATTATTCTCAGGGCAACAAACATGTTTCCACAGGTGCAAGCACTAATGTGCTCTGCCAGCTGGGAGATGACTAGATTTTATGTTCACCCATTATTCCAAACAGAACACGGAACATTGCTACCTTTTGAGCTTTATATCTTAGGCAATCTTCCTCTTGTGTCATTTTAGGGGCGCCATCTTCTTCAAGCTGGCAAGGAAACACCACCAAGCGACATGGAAATGCATAAGCTGATGCAGACGTGTCCTGGACACCAACCCCAGCCCCCAGGAATTTCAACCTGTCGATTCTGAATTCATTTCTTCAGAAGGGAGGCTGTGCCCCAATTGTAGTAGAACTTCTTACTTCACTGAATGACGCTTCAACAAGTACTGTCCGGTGAGGAAGGCTAGAGAAGCCATAGGCTTAGTCCTGCACTGTATCGCTCCAGGCCAGGAGGATGATTTGATGGCCCTGACTGCTGCTCAGACTACAAAGTCGGCGATTGACGACACTCCAGTTGGAACAGTTGTGGATTGCTACAATGAGGCTGCATCCTTGTATACAAAGCGGCAGATCTTGTCCATCCTTGCTACAAATAGGACCAAAGAACAGTTACTCGTAAATTTTATGCTAGGCATTTCTCTGAAGGATAGAAAATACCAATGGCCTGTTAGGCAATGGGTTTTCTATTCTTTTCAATTGTACATGAAACTATCACTGTGCAGGAGTTGCAGTTACAATACAGTGCATGAAAATGTTATCGCTTGGCCTTCATGTGCGAGTAGGGAGTTGAAAAATATCATCATCTTTGCCATAATAAGACCCAACATTGTACCAGTTTTGCTGATTTCCACTTTCTGTTCTGTCTTACAGCAAATGATACCCGGCCTTACTGTCTACAGAATTGACCGGGCAACAAGGAAACATGCCAAGGAAGTAGGTCAAGCCCAGCCAGTCCATTTGGAGCCTGTTATCAAGTCCCGCCTAGATGATGTAAAAGTGGACCATTTTCTTGACTTTGTTTCCCACCCAGACAATCAAATTGAGCCATGGACAAAATATCGACATTCCTAATGTTGTGAGAATGGTCCAGTATTGATGAACACTGTGGAGTCAGTACATGTGGTCTGAATATTTCACATGTTGTATGTTTTGTTGGTACCGGTATTGATTTTCTCCTCGGGGGATTGTTATCAAGGGAAATTTCGG
>NMRB01000114.1:25037-36016 GCA_002633025.1 Notospermus geniculatus | reverse complement strand
GGGGGGGGGGCGCAAAATCCAGGGGCAAATGTCCGAAGTGAAAGTGTCCTCCTGATACCGTCCCCATGTGACACTGAGTAGTTTGCTCTGGGATGCCAGGGAAATGCATCATATATTGTCAAATGGGTGCGCACCCCTCCGTCGAGCTACACCCCCTTTCTGTCAATCTTGGATCAAGTGTAGCAGTAAAAAGGGTCCCCCTGTAGAAAGTGTCCACTTCTTTTGTTGAATGATGGAATAAGCGGCATGGGTATATAAATCATTGTCAGAGATTAGAATGTAACAATAGAATCTTTTGTTCCCAGGACAGTTTTTCCTAGGACATTCTTTCCCTTCACACCTGCCCTGGGTTCAGATTCACGGGAATGGTAGGCCTAGTGTGACAAGTGATAATGAATGACTAAATACGATACTATTTGCTGAAGCGAAGACAATGACCCGGATTCCTGGTATACTCCAGTAGGCTCACATGAGTCCTATGTACTGTGTATCTGCTTATCAGCCGCTGTTTATAATAAGTAGGTCACTGGAATTCCCCTTCAGCTTTAAATAAACTTGTGAAGCTCCCATAAAGAAAAATGCCTTAAAACCACACTTTGCAGGGCAAAAGTTGCACTTATTTTTTGTGCAAAACCATCTATGAGTGATACCCTATCCGTTGAACATGACCGTTGTGCACTAAATACCAACGGTTTTCAGTGCATAGCGGACAAAGAATCGCACTTCCCCTTTTATTGTATATAGATGTGTTCGTCGACTCCACTTGAGAACAAAATGAGGACAAGGCCAATCATAACTGAGACAGGCACATGGAACTGGGGACACATAGAACCCGGGACACATGACCCGAGACGCATAGAACCCGGGACACATAGGGATGACTCCATATTGATCCTCAATCCCTATGTTCGGGGATTCTATGGCTCGTATTCTAGAAGCCTCCTTAACTCTAAGGTCCAGTTTAATCTTTTGTATTCTACCCTGCAAACAATAGCTAAAGGTAGACCTTAGACTTAAGGAACGTTCTAGAATACGGGCCTATATTTGTTTCAAGAGAGGTTAAGAACAAATATGTTGATTTAATTAAAACACGGTAGGGTGCATAAGGCTTCCGTTACATAAACGTATACGCATATTAACAAAGGCATTCCGAGTATTCACGACCGTGAAGCCATTGTTAACCGGCGTTTTCGTATACCGTATACATGTACTTCTATGTAACGGGAGCCTTATGTGGAACATTCTAAAAGCGCCAGATCTGTACCGGACATTCAAGGACAAATTCATAAAGGGTGTTGAAGACTTAGACGCGTGTATAACTTCGTCAAATGCATGGTGGAAGTGTGTGCATTTAGTGAAGTTACACGCGTCTAAGGCCTGCTTTCGATTGGCGCGTTTCCGTGCGCGGAAGCGCTCGACAGTATTGTTTGTTTCCGGTTCGTTGGTCACGGCGCGGAAAAAAACAATCCTTTCGAGCTTTTCCGCGCACGGAAACGCGCCAATGGAAAGCAGGCCTAAAGTCTTAAACACTCTTTATGAATACGGCCCTTTCTGTAGTTTCACGGTCAGCATGCATGTCCAGACTACTGAGTATCTGCACTGAGTAATGAGCAGGGGCCGACGCATAGAAAGTCCGATAGTGCTTTCGGTGCCTATCGGCGGTTTAGTTAATGGGAAAATGCGTTATAACTAACTGCCGATAGGCGACGTTAGCACTACCGGACTTGCTGTGTGGTCGGCCCTGAATTGTCAAATTGTGTCGCACGACACCGATCAACAGTTATGCAGCTTGTACAGGAAAGTTCAAGAACTGGATGTGGAGAGACCAAACACATATGTAGTCGTCCGTCGAAGTTTATAGCGGACCGTCCTTGATTGTTGTAACCTCTCGACGAAGCTAGGCAGCAGCCATTTCCGCGCCGTGACCAGCGACGCGAAAACAAACAATGCTTTCGAGCGTTTTCGCGCATGGAAACGCTCCAATGGAAAGCAGGCCTGAAGTCTTAAACACTCTTAATGAATACGGCCCTTTCTGTAGTTTCACGGTTAGCATGCATGTCCAGACTATCTGCACTGAGTAATGAGCTGAATTGTCAAATTGTGTCGCACGACATCGATCAACAGTTATGCAGCTTGTACAGGAAAGTTCAAGAAGTGGATGTGGAGAGAGCAAACACATATGTTGTCGTCCGTAGAAGTTTATAGCGGACCGTCCTTGATTGTTGTAACCTCTCGACGAAGCTAGCAGCAGCCATTTCTTTTCACTACGATTTCCAATGCAGTTTACACTACGCCATGCACTGCTTTTTTCAAAATGGCCCGCACCAATACGAACCGCAACTTCGAGAAAGAACTTCTTCGCGCTTTGTTTTTTTTTGGGGGGGGGGGGATGAAGCAATGAAAAATGAAAACAGTTGAAAAAGTATCAACTACGGAACCTCATCACGCATTAAGTAATTAGACAAATAGCATGCCTAGACGCGATATCGCTCATTTTCGGTAAGTCGTAGAGAAGAGACTATCAGCACCATGGCCAAGCCACTGTGCCACTCCTTGACTGTAGTCAGTAGGTTCGCCCAGGGAGGTTTTTAAATTTTACGAAAACCGCCCTGCTTAGGCGTATCCAATAACGGGCTGCTGCTGCTCTACCAGGCATGCCAGTAGGTGCTGCAGTGTTCAGATAAAATGATCTACATGCAACCAAGTTTTTTTGTCAACAATAGCGGCCACTGTGTGACTTGGCCGGTTGTAGTTGTTAACATTTCCGTGCCATTCAGGTATATATCTGTCTCTTTATGAAACTAAACATAAATGAAAACACTTGTATCTTCATCATGGTGTTAAGGGCTACGTTCACCGACCAAAGTTTCCAAGCCCAGTTTTCTAAAAGGTCAAATATCTCTAAAACGGTGCACCTGCACATAAAGTATCAGGAGGACAATGTGATAAATAAAATGACAAATTAGTGTCTGGCCGATCCACTCATTAGCTGAAACAATGGATGCGGCTTTCGGTACATAATGCCGCCTTATTACTAAGAACCAAGAGATTATCTTCTTTATACTAGTAACTTTGGTTTGTATCTACACGGCAATGAAGCCAGAATTCAAAAAATTGTTTCCATTGTCGAAAAAATCTCAAATTTGTCAGAACTATCTCAAGCTTTGCCCTTTATTCGAGGTTTGACCACTCCACACATGAGCAATAACAACAATTGACTGCTATGGTAACTGAATGACTTGTATTGTGGAATCAAGCAGTCTTGTAATCTATACTATAATTGACGTACGGGAGGTAGGGGCCTAATGTTTGTGATCGTTCTCCTCCTAAGTTTGGCTTGCAAATTTCCCTTGACCGCTGCCCTGCTGTGTGTAATAATGTGCCATAAGTCGACGTGGAATTCTTTTTCGATGTTATCCCCCGTTTTCTGTAAAAAAAACGCCTTTTTGTTCCATAAGGCCACGCTTATTTTATTTGTTGGGTTACGGACCCTCCTACCCTAAAAAATCAGAAAGTGAAAAAAAAAATAAATTTCCCGCCCTACCATTTTTGGCAGTCTTATTTCCTCGCCAGCCCCAGCAAACACGAAAACATTTTTTTTCCGCGCTGATCGTAAAATCCAGTTGAAAAATTCTGCAATTCCGCAGATTTGCTAAAAACCGTCTGGTGTTTTACCACACACGCCCCATCCCATCGCTCGCAGCATGCCTTGTGCATGAACATGAACAGCTAAGACGGCTGACGGGGAAGATTTTTACCTTTGAGTGACAGTGAAGCAGGCAGCGAATACAAGGAAGACCTTTTTATTTTTATTTTTTTTCTCCCTACTGTACTTGAAGGTAAAAATCCGTAATCCAACAAATAAAATAAGCGTGGCCTAATCGAAAGACAGGAGAGTTCCACATCCGTACGACAGCGTAGCGCCTAGCGGCAATTGGAGAAACTACGATAAATCCCAGTGAGACCATTGAGACTGTTCAAAAAATATTCATGCGCGATATAGTTCATAATGTATCGGTACTTTATATACAATCGCAGTGTTTTCTTCAGTCTTTGATACGAAAAGTGTCTGTTATTTTGATAATTATCTATATTGACGTTGGGGAGGTTAACGATTCGCCTCTTTTGCCGAAATTTGAACACAGGAAATTTTCCAGCGCCGCCTGACATATGTATCGAAACAATACATTCATGCATATTAGCGCGCCGCACATTGCACAGTCGCCATGGCCGAGTGGCAAAGCAGCCTGCCAATAGAGCAGGATGTCTCGGGTTCGATACGCGGGCGTGTACATTTTCTTCGCCTTCATTTATTAGTAATTTGTTTTTTTTCTTTTACTTTCCTCTTTTTTCATCGTGTATTATTTGACTTTGCGTTTATTTGGCATGGGAATGCATGTAAATCATGTACAATTAGGCCTATTAAATATCATCATGGCAACATGCGGCATGGACCATGGTGCGTAGCGCCTAGCGGCAATGAGGGTGCAAAAAGGTGTTCACAACGTGTTCGCCATACTTCGTAACGTAGGCCTACTTAGCCTGCAAAACACGTGTCAAGTGTAACCCCAATAATCCCCCCCCCAAAAAAAAAACCCCCACACTCCTCCATACTACCGACNAAAAACCCCCCACACTCCTCCATACTACCGACCACGGGTACAATATGCTAGTTCCATTTAAATGTCAGGAGTGCCTGGGCAGGCTTACATCATCCTGCCACTGTACATTCTGAAGAGGAGTGGGCCTACCATCATGTAGTGCATTGAGTTCAGAGGGCTTAGTCTAGAAGCCCCTGTCTTAGGACCGACATTCGAGCGGAAAATAATATCGAACAAAAACAACATTTTAGTCAGTTTTCGCAACAAATTTTGAAATTCTAACTTTATTGCCGTGTAGATACAAACTCAATGTTACAAGTACACAGGAAATAATCTCTTGATTCTTTGTTATATGGTCGCTTTATGTACCGGGTACCGAAAGGTCGGCCTTTGTTTTGGGTAGTCATCAGCTAGTGACGAACTCCACATTTTTGTTATTGCACTGTCCCTCTGATACATTTAGGCTGACTTCGATTGTAACTCGAGTTGAACTCGGGCAACAAACGAATTGCAAAATGGCGGCAAGTTAGACTGGTACCCGGTCTTCTGATCAGAGACAGTGTTCGGTCTAGCGGCATGTGAATCGGACGCGGGATATTTTTGTTCAAAAATGAAATTAATGCTTATTATGCTCAGTCAAAAATCAATGTTATTGCCAGAAATAAGGGGGGACAGGGACAGGAGCACTTTTGCCCTCGGTTTTGCGAACAACTACACAGTAAATGGCGATGATGATGGCCTGATCATCTTTGAGTACTCGGGCCAAGGCATAACATTGCAACCATGGCAACAGGGGTTGTTTGTGTACAAATTCATCGTTACTGGTGAATAGTCATTATTTTCATCAAAGATGAAACATATCATTTCATTTGCCCTATCAGCAGCTGATTATAGCTGATTTTTGTCTATTAAAAACGCCCGCTAAAAATTGATGTGAACGGCCACATTGGACGTTCTGAACTGACAACAACAACGATTCCGCTAATTTTGGAATTCGATTCGGAACCCGGGTAGGCATGCGCATTTTGGTTTTTTGACGTCATAACCGGTGGCAGATTTTCAACTCGAGTAAGTTGTCGAGTTACAATCGAAGTCAGCCTTAGTGTAGCTGCAAGTTAAAATGGCTAGGTCATTTTAAAGATATTTTGATATTTTCGAAAACAGGACTCAGAAAATTTGGTCACTGAACGTAGCCCTTAATTTTTTTCTTTCTCTGCTTGATAATCGTGCAAGCAGCACCTGGTATAACGTCCATCCAAGATTAAACCCAAAAGGATGAATGACGTCTGCAGTGGAAATGGCCGTAATTCCCTTCAAGTCATTTTCATACAAAATTGGATCATCAAGACATGGAAGCTCTCGGCACCAACTAACATCAACCATACACCCATCAGCTGTGATTTAGCGTTAATAGTGACTTTGAGCTGACAGTGTGTCTGATGCATGCACGAATAATCACGATAGGGTTTTGGGGGACGACGAACACAATGCCGCGTTTTAAACTGTATTCAACCTCATTGTTCATTTTTACTTACTGTATTCGCGATCAGCATCCTAAAGCCGCCCATACACGGCGCAATATTATTGCACAATATGGGGCCCAAATGGGTGGTCGTGTGCTTCTAGCATGATAATTAGAAGAAAGATTGACAATAAGATTGCCCATTGTGATCCTCATATTGTGCAATAATATTGATCGTGTATGGGCAGCTTAAGACAAGGGAAGCACCACAAGGACACAACCTGCAGGGTCAGAGTGAAAATCAGCAAGGCCCAAGTCTTGTGACAGTTGTAGTGCCTAAAGCTATGGGAACTATAATCCGTCTCACTTCCAATAGCTTTAGCTGCTCCTCTAGACTTCACCGAACAACATCTTGAATACAATACGAGTTTCTCAGTTCATGCCTGAATATCTCATGATCAGAATCGGTGAAAAGATTATCTGTATCTGATCTACCTGTACATGAACATTGATAAAAGGACACGGATTTCTCAAATAGTCTTTTTATCACGCTTTATGCACGATAGACGATAACCTCAACATTGTTCAAGTCATTTCTGCCGAAAATATAATTTTGGGCCAGGACTTCAAGTCTTGTGCATTTTTGTGTACATGGCTGACATAGCTTTTGTTGTAAATGAACCCTAACAATTTATCTTTCGCTTTGAGTTTACTCATACAACCTACCTTTTCTTTACTCAGATTTTTGACCTTACGGATTATTTTTTATCTGTATCAATAATAAGATATACCAGGTTAACTGTCACTTGTGGTTTTTAGCCCGCTTAGACCATAGGCCAAAAGGGCTTATGCTGTGCTTGGCGCCTTTAGTGGTGGTCTGTCGTGCGTGCGTGCGTTAGTGCGTGTGTCCGTAAACTTTTCCCTTGTCAGATGGATAGCGCCTTCAGTTTTTGACGGATTATTTTCATATTGCATATGAGTATGTATGACCACAAAATCTAGGTCAAGTTCGATTTTGGGTGCGATGCGATTCCTACTTTGGCCAGTAGGGGGTGTTTTGTGAAAAAATTCAAAGGCCTGTATTTTGAGAATGGCTTGAGCTATCGCGATGAAACTTTGTATGTATGTACCTCTAGTTCGTGGTGACTTGCACACGAAGTTTCGGCGCAATCTGATTCTTGACTTTGCCACTAGGGGGCCAAAATAAAAATGTCAAATTTTTCCTTGTCAGATTTTTCCTTCAGTTTTTGAAGGATCTTTTTCATATTGCATACAGGTGTGTATGACCAAAACATCTAGGTCAAGTTTGATTTTGGGTGCGATGTGATTCCTATTTTGGTAGCTAGGGGGCGTTTTGTGAAAAACTTAAAAGGGCTATATTTTGATAATCGTTTGAGCTATTGTATTGAACCTTTGTATGTATTTACCTCTAGGTTGTGGTGACTTCCTGACGACATTTTGGTGAAATCTAATTCTTGACTTTGCCACCAGGAGGCCAAAACCAAAGTCACAAAATCTGCTATCTATGCTTTGGTCACAGATATCGTCAAAGATGACCTATATGGGATTCTGATACGGCTTATGCTATCAAACACTGTGGTAAAAAGCCAAGCGGGCACAGCGCCATTGGCACTATTTTTGTTTGCTTTCAAGGCTTTTCAGAATGATATGTTACTTCGAAGTCTCACGATCGAGCTGACCTGGAAACCCTTTCAGTCTTTTTCTTTTGATGGTTCTTCTGTTTGTTTGATCTTTTATGTGGCTTTTTGATTTTAAATTACTGTTAATTGTGAAAATTTGGTATCGATTTCTTTTGCTGTAGGCTATTACTATGATATAGGACGATCAATTATTGCAAATACTACTAAATTTGGTATCGATTTCTTTTGTTATAGGCTACATGTATTACCATGATAAAGGAAGATCAATTATTGCAAATACTACTGTTTCTGTTACTTATTGCCGTTACTTCGTCCGTTTGTTGCGGATGAACATCACATTATGATGTACCATTTACAAACAACTTGCTTCTTTGCCCTTTTTATCCAGGTGCCGCTTGCCGTTGGGTATGTAATTCTGATAAGTACATGTACATGTGCTTATTGAGAGAAATGCCCAGCTCTAATCAACAAAATTCGAACTGGTAGTCAAGTGTCGTATTCGTAGGCCTACATTCTATTTTATGATTGGCGTGATAAAGTTTCTTGTCTGACAAGGAATGATCCCCCTTGCCTGGTTTTAACAAGATCTGATGCGATAAGACGACCAATGATTTCGTTCATTAACGTTACTGGCGAAAGACAAGCTTGAGTGCCAGAATGCAATGCCTGGACGTCGGGGTAGGTGCTGTCATCGTTAATTCTTTTCAATATCATCTTTATAGATTACCGGTATCCCTCATCGTACTCGCCAATACTCGTTTAATCAACTATTTCTTTAGAATTTTTACCCCACGTTGACTGAGGGGGATGTATGAAGCCATTTGCGAACGTGAACGCTTTCGGTGACGAAAAAATGGTAACGAAATGGTAAAGAAAGAGAATGGTGTGATAAAATGGACGAGAGAAGAATGCCCCACTGTACTATAACTCCAACATGCCTTGCTGTTGACGTGGATTCCGAAAGTCTATGCTTTGCGCATACTGAATGTAGACCGAGGTTGCATCCTTATTCAGATTTTTGACCTGACGGATCATTTTTATCTGTATACCAATAAGAACTGCCAGGTTAATCAAACTGTCACGTGAGGGTTTCTTTTGCTTTTAGGGCTTTTCGGAATGATGTCGACCTACTTTTAAGTCTCAGGATCGAGCTAACCACGAAACCCTTTCAGTCTTTTGGTGAACTGGCCTGAAGGAATTCTCACCACTAAAATCACCACACTTTTAAAAGTGGGTCAATTTTGTCCCCGGCATTTTGTCCCTTTCCATTCACGCAATCTACTGATTATCGACGCAGTAGCTCATCATTTGGCGTGGAAGTAAGTCCGCTGGTAAGCAATTTGAATAATATAATCGGCGTGGTTGCTTTCGACGATTTTTGGAGCAAATGAGATTATTTTGATGCATTTTTATGCTGGCCCTCTGTCCTCGAGGTCTATTGAATTGTAGGCCTATAGCGAGCGGCGGTAAAAGACAGTGGTCCAGTGTTGCACAGTAAAAATGGTCGACATTCTTTTCATCACTTGAGAAATTTGACGCGTAGTGATACATTTATAACTTCGTGAATAAGGTCCCTGGTTTACCGACCTAATAATTACAAGCCTGTCGGTATTTGCCGGTCACGGATGTCGATAGATCTACATTGTACTAGATTTCATTAAAAATCTTCAATCAACAAGCCACCTGAAGACATGGAGGCAAACAAACAATAGACTGATTCTGGTCTTTGCCGCTCCACTCCCGCGGCGCTAATGTCGTTTTCACATGTGGACTCACAGAGTGCAGCGGCAAAGACGCGAACCAGTCTAAGTAAAGAAGCACGCTGTAGATGAACACCCTCGTTATTCTGCGGAGTGCACCTGTTGGGAGAACATACATAAGATGAAAACGGAAATGTGCAGTGCTGAATTCATATGACAGTGAAATGTCCTGCTCTAATCATCAATATTCGAATTGGTATTAATACATATCTAATCTAATTAATTCGTAATTCCACTGTGTATATTTATTTCATGCTCCGGTTGGGCATAACAAGGGACTAATATGCCCTTTGCCTGGTTTAACATGGTCTGATGGGTAAGACAACTAATTATTTCGTTTCTAATGTTAAGTTATTGGCCCACAAACCTGAGTGCTAGTAAAAGGCAAGCCCTAGTCGTCGCGGTAGGTGCTGTCATCGCTAATTCTAGGAGGTTTGGAACTTTTCAATAACATATTGGTGAGCGGCCCGTGAGAGGCCATAACTCACCATTGGAATTGGTACACTTTTTTTCTTGTTACACACTTTTCGCCATTAAAAACATTCGCTTTTTAATCGGCGATTGGTGCAAAGGTTGGCTATCCCACTCTAGTTGTGTCCCCGCTATTTAAAAATCTTGGTTTTTATTCGCAAAGTGGAGTTTTTAGGGCTTTTTGGTGCCGTGCGGGACACAGGCATTGTCAGAAAGGGGTGACAGGCTGTGGAATAAACCTCCGGATGCGTTCTCAGATGGAGATGTTTCTGAAAACTTATGGATAACCTTCAAATACAGTTAAAATCACGGAAAATGTTTAACCTTACTTACTTTGTATGACATTCCGCGTGTTTTTGGCGAATTTTTGTTTTTAGAGTAACCTACCTCCCCTAAAGTCACCAATGGCCTCGTCTCATGCATCATTTCTACACAGTTCGTAATGTATCCATAGGGGATTTGTCCCGTGCATTTTTGTACAGAGTTGCTAATGTATTACCCTAGCGGTAGCTTACAGAACCAAAATTCCGCATGATTAGTGACGTCATCGTCAGAATTTATTGCCGTCAGTGAAGATACATGTATATCATTTTGCAGAACATGTTGCCATTTCATGCATTTGGCATGTTTGGCTGAATAAAATGAATACAACGGCCGTATGCCTACTGAAAAGCCTTGTCATGCTTGTCAGACTCTTGGCCTACTAGGCCTATCCTATCCTGACATTACTAGGCCTTGGCCTCGGCCTATTTATCATTTTCCATCCACAACACACGACAGTCCCGACCCAAACTGTACAACAGTGCCCATTTTCTCCACTACGTTACACAAATAGACACTGTCATCAATCAGTCACCGCCATGTTTGACCGCATCACTCCTCCTAATGGAGTTACCATTAGGGACCGCTTCACAATGGTAAGGAATCCTTACACATATTATTGCGCTGCACTTCTTTTCAACATGGCGGTGGCTGATCGATACTAGAGGGTGTTATTTGGAACGCCCTCTAGTGTCAAGAATGA
>NMRB01000114.1:0-10313 GCA_002633025.1 Notospermus geniculatus | reverse complement strand
AGTCATTCACGCCCATAAACCGTGCCTATGAATGAATTGCATAACATAATTGGGAACCGGAGGAACTAACGTCACGACGTGGCGCTGTGAGCGATGCGACCGAACTTTGTTTTTTCTACGTTATTTCCATTTACTTCTGACGTGAAAACAACTCTTTTGTTTCGGTCGTCTGGCATCACAATTTACATCATCTTAAAGCAGATGAAAATTTCTGCATTTTTCGGTGCTTTTTTCCTTATGAAGATATACAATAATGTAGGATGGCGATAATGGCAACATCTTTTATCTCATATTCCTGTACAAAAATGTACAGCTCATTTTTTTCATGACGCAACGTCAACACTTAAAACGACCTCAGTGATGTCGCTTCGGTCGCACCGCTCGCAGCCCCGACCTGTCGGGATAATCCGTACGCGGGTTCCTCATTGCGCCACATTACCACTAAGTGCACTCAACAGTCCCTCCCAATTACCCTCACATGCACTTAAGGTCAGGTTTACGGTTAGACCTCATGAAAATTCCCGTGTTTTTACAGACCCGTGTGTACGAAAAGCCCGGCGTGAGGTCACACTACCACATTGTATTTAAAGCTACGCTTAGGCCTACACCTGTTGAAAATACCCGTGTTTTTCCAGACCCGTGTCAAACCCAGCGAGAGGTCACACTACTAATTGTAGTGAAGAAGCCCGGCGACAGGTGCATTGCATGCACCGATCCTTCGGTCATTTCAGTATTGCGCCATCTGTAGCCGTGCTTAGAACTAACGAAAACACGGGGATTTCGAAAAGCACGGCGAGCTTGCCATGTTTCAAAAACCCGTGTTTTTCAGACACGGGTTTCTTGAAGCCAGGTGTGAAGGGTAAGAATGTCTCTAGGAAGAACTGTCCTCGGGACAAAATATCCTATTGTTATATTCTAATCTCTGGCGATTGGTTTCTAATAGAGTTGTTGTCTATTCGCAACTGTCGCAGTGCTCGGACAGTCGCAAGAAATGTGACAACAAGCATTATGTAATAGGCCTTCAACCATGTCAGGGTTTTCCAGGATTTATTTATTCCTGACCCATATGTCCCTGTCACTCATTTGAATGACGTAAGGACTAGCTATTAGGCTGGGTATACATCGAGGCACACGCGACACTAACACGCAGGCGAACAAAGGTTCATGGGGATGAATCCTTTGTGAAGCCATTGTTCGCCCGCGTGTTCATGTCGCGTGTGCCTCGATGTAAACTCAGCCTTAAGCTGGTGACAGACTAGCGCGACGCCGCGCGGAGCTAAGCGTTTTCTTTTGTGTTTTCAGGCACCTCTGAGCACCATGTGCTGTGGAGCACAAAAACACAAAAGAAAACGCGTCGCTCCGCGTCGCGTACGCACTAGTCTGTCACCGCCTTTATGCATTCTGCCTTCACGTCCTACTTGACGAGTAGATTTAATTTAAAGGTCAAGTGTCACAAAAATACACTAACGCATGTAATCATCAAGAGGTCCAAATTAACATATATAAGATAGAGGCCTTATTCAGCATCTTCAGAACACTTTGTGAAAAAAAATGCTGGGAAAAATGACGACATGACTAAATCTAAGGGAAATGCTGTTCTTTTCACATGACCCATTAAAGCAGCCATGAGGCACATGAATACAGATAGTTAGTGAGGTCCCTGTCACAGAGGAGGACAACATGGATTTGAACCCCGGCAGCTGTTTTGACTTTGGCACACTAAGTGTACGAGGCTAACGCAAATAAAATGGGCCTAACTGTTCTTTCAATTCCTGAGATATGGCCCTAGCATGCGCAGTAAGCCCTCAATCCTAGGAGTGTCACTGCTGTATTCAAGACGAGCAGCAAGTTCATCCACTGTTGCCTCGATCCCTTCTGGCCATGACTGCGACTGTTCTGCAACTGTTCAGCAACTGTTGCAAGAACGACTGCCCTCGAAAGTACAATGGTGTGACTGTTGTACAACTCATGTCCCTCACGAAGCAGCCAAGTGCAACCAGTTCAATTGGCAACATGGTCATGAAAGCAAACTGCAGGCCTACATCGCAGACCGACAGCCAACAATAGGCCAACACCTTGAGGCAAAAATACACTGTTGCTTTGATTCAAAAAGTATTATGTCAGGGTAAATGTGGCTGAAGTGACTGTGTATTAAACAGTCACAACCACCCTGACCACGCATGACATGGCCTATTACATAATGCGCGCTGCCACATTTCCTGGGACTTTTTGAGCACTGCGACAGTTGCGAATAGACAACAACTCTAATAGAGTTGTCCTCTATTCACAACTGTTTGGAACTCCAGACTGTCCGATGAAATATAGCACTACATATTAGGTAACAGGCTGGGTAATGTGTGCCAGGAATAGTGCCCATTTCATGGGTGGTATGCGAGTTTGTTTGAGTGTCAGTTTTCTATAGGTTTGTGGTCAAACCATTATTCAGGGTACGCATGCCATTGATTTTGAAAAGGCTTAGGCGCTTTTGAAAAAAAGTTTCTCAGTTTGTCCATACTGTCACTCCAACAGTTCAGCTATTGTGTGGAGCCAGACTGTTGTTGAAGTGTCTGTGCAACAACTCTTTGACAACTGTTGTCGAGACTGTTGAATGGGATAAAGGTCTACTAGTGAGAGCCATGGCTGCACGCGAAGACAACGACGAGATGCTGTTACAAAGGCAGAGGTTGCTGCATTTTAGCAGGCCTGTTTAATTTAAGCCTGCCCCCACGGGCGATTTTTCGAGTGGTTTTCTCGGTGACCGGCCTTGCGACCACAGCAGCGACTGAACATATTTTTATTTTTTTTAGTTTTTGTCGACTCGTTTGCGTCAAATTCTTCATTGGAGGATCAGTGATGTCGCGGATGACAACACTGATCGACCTCAAAGGTAATTATCGCATGCGACGTAGTAGTCGCATCTGTAGTCACCCCCATTTTAGTCGCCCGTGTGCGCCATGCTTTAGGGCAATGATAATGCAAGGATTGGCGCATACTGGTACCTTGGAGGTCGTGAGGAGCTGTCTGATCATGAGAGGCGAATTTATAGCCTTGGATACACTACATAAAACCCCAGGTTTTTGCGTAATTTGCGCGTAACTTACGCGAGGCCGACAGGCGGCGTGTCTAGTGCAGCTTTTGTGGGGCATCGTAAGTTCTCTAAACCTAGGCCTGGTTTTTACGAGAGAAAATTGTCTTTACATAAGATAACGTAAGTGAAATTTGGCGCCGCCTCCTCGTGAAGAGTGCACGCCAGCAGCGATCCTAACACCGGGCGTAGCAGTTAAGTTCAGCTGGATTTTATTTTTGTAGTGTAGACGCCCACACCAGTCTCAAAAAGCCTGGGGATTTCTATTGTGTAAGTAGGGCTTGTACGGACAACCTGAGAAACTTTTTCTTTTTTTGAAAGGGCCTAAGCCTTTTCCAAATCAATGCCATGCATACCCTGAATAATGGTGTGACCACAAACCTATGTAGAAAACTGACAGAAATCAAACTCACATAACACCCATGAAATGGGCACTATTCCTGGCACACATTACCCAGCCTGTTACCATATATGTAGTGCTCTATTTCGTCGGACTGTCTGGAGCTCCAAACAGTTGTGAATAGAGGACAACTCTAATAGCTATGCACCTTAACCCTTTAGTGCCTAGTGTCCACAAACGTGTACATTACGTAATACCTGTTAATATCACACATCAATAAAAACATGTCCCACATACACCCCTTGACATAATCAAAAGCCTAAAGCCCACATGTGTGGACATTTAGTTCTCATTATCAATGACAGAGGGCAGCACTAGTGAATGTGCAATGCTGTTGAAGGTGATGACCACATATGTGGACAACAGGCTGTCGAAGAATATGATTTTTTCAAAATTCCTTTTTGATTTATTTCCGTGATTGGCTATTGTTAACTGGATTAAAATCAGTTTGTAATCTAAGTTGCTGTCCTTCTTGATTATGATGGTGATCATGATGATGTTGATGTACTATGAGACAAAATGGCTGATTCTGAACCATTCCTGCATAACCTGGTGTCCACATATGTGGCCGCTTGAAAATGATCGGCTGATGCAAGTTTTTAAAAAAAAATACATATTTGTCTTACATACACCCGAAAATGGCCTGCAGACACGATTAAGAGGTTTTCCCTACAAAAAACCCGGTTGAGGCAATATTGCTTCCCAATCCTGCATTACACCTACCCGCGTTAAGGGAGGCCTCTATTGACGACTTGGTAAACTACGCATGCTACTACGGCATTGTAGTGTAATCATACATTCTCCAACACTGGGGCGAAAGGCTTAACTTCAGTATTGGAGAACGGGTACCGGTGGCGCCGGCTGTCGACAGAAAGTGGCAATACCGTGGTGCTTTAATCTGTCATTCAACAATAGATGTGGACACTTTTTACAGGGGGACACTCTACTGCTACACCGGCAATTCATAGGTGTGACCCGGGGATTTCGTGTATTGTAACCACGGCTATAGATGTGCACGGTCTACGGACGCGCGCGAATAAAGTTGGTTCTCAACCTCACTATTATCTTGTACTGTACTGATAAGAGCCCGGAGAGAGACAAACCGCTACGAACGAGGTGGTCCTCATTCGAAATTACCACGATCGAAGTTACCGATTAGGGAAGATCACTCGTGACTAGCATACGACCCTAGTATTCATTGGGAGCAGTCGGGCTTGTTTATTGCCAAAAGATGGCAGCAAAGATACAGCGGACCAATACAAAAGAAACTTCTCTTGATTGGTGCTCAATCAACCATGAAGGTGTCCGCTAGGAAAATAACATAGGCCTAACATAACATATTTATTCTCTCAAATCACCCCTTAAGGGCATACAGAAGATGCAGAGATTTACAGATACAAAGTTGTATTGTCAATAATATTTTTACAAAGCCGAAAAAGATATATAATGACACCTTTTCATACAGAATTATCCATGGTGAATAGATAGGGGCTAGCCTACAAAATCATCATTGCCATCCTTCTCGTTTGACTTTATCTTTGACCTACATGTAATTCTATGTCTGTAACTCATCTTTTGGAACACAGCCAGCACTGGAGGCGTCGCACTTTCGCAGGACGTGTCTTCGGCAAAATTCACGGCAGTCTTGGAATTGGTGTACAACAGCAAATTCCCCAACAATCTATAAAAAATAGTTTGCCCAGGCCAACGAAGAAATTGGCAAGTGAAAATCACCTTTTCAGACATTAAATTTACGAACTGTTTATTTGCACAGCACAGCTAACTGCTGTGTATGCAGTGCGAAGTATTTTCTTGCATGCACGTTCAGCGAATTAATGTTCATGCCCACCGATAAGCATGTCTCGATGTAACGCAGTCGCAGCCAGATGTTTCGGTAGCTCAATCAGCTAGAGCGTTCGCCTATAACACCGCAGGTCCCCGGTTCGACCCCCGGCTGGGGCGAATTTTTTCGCCGCTTTTCCTGTCTTTTTCTTTCCCTTTTTTTCTTCTGCCGTTTTTGTTATTGAAAGTACTCGGAATCCATCGAACGGCCCAGGGAAAAAATTAGCAGACGGTACGTGGCCTTGTTAGACAATTTTAGTGGGCAATTTTCAGGGTGTTTGTCATCCAGGAAAATTAGGAATTTAGAATGAATAATCTACTTGGCAAACATGTTTGCTTGCCATCTTGCTGTACATGAGGGGGGGGGGGCGTGACATGCTTAACAAACGAAGGGCTATTTTCAGCATTCGATGCCAAGAAACCCGGTCGCAGAAAAAAATGGCCGGCCAACATGACGCGGGGGGGGNTTGCACCGTCATACAGTATGACAGATTATGTCCAATTATAATCCTAATTAGGGCTAGGCCTAATTCTGCGTGGTCTGCACAATGAAAAGACCCATAATCTTAAAGACCCTAACCCTAATTAACGGTTATGATTCGACAATAGGCTACCTGCCCTTTCCGTCAAGTGTAATTACAGAGGTGGTGACAAAATGTTTGAAAACCACCCTGGGCAGATAGGTCGAAAACATCTCGCCATGTACATAACGGCACTTGCCCATTAAAAAACGCCGATCTATTGAGCTAAAAATGAACAGGTTTGTGTCTTTACCAAAAGGAGAAAATGGATTTGGTAACCCCCACGCGAGCAATGAAGCACCACCCCTGTGAAATCAAACTGGAAATTCCTAGCTTAAGCTGGGATTTTCCATTTAATTCCAATTGATTTTTCCTTGACAGAAGATTGGAAATAGCTGGAATTTCCAGAAAATGCCAGGGCTGGAGTTTCGCAGTATTTTGGTATTGGTGGTGCCAGAAAATGCCAGCAAGGTGGAAAAAGCTAGCATAACCTGACATTTGCTGCTTTTATTATTCCAGAGCTGGAATAAGGTGGAAAAAATCTTGCCAGCTGATTAACCAATATGTGGGCTGTCATTTGTTGGCAATAGCTGTCATCTTGGTACCTGTTATTATTCCAGAGCTGGAATAAGGTGGAAAAAATTTTGGCAGCTGATTTACCAAAATCTGGGCTGTCATTTTTTGGCAATAGCTGTCATCTTTGGTACCTGTCATTCTTTGAACTGTCATTTGTTGAGAATAGATGGAAATGTGAATAAAATGCAGTACACAGAGTTAAAAAATGATGATGCAACTTTTAAATCTTCACATTCTCGCGTCTCACTGGGGCCCTCTGATTGCTACTCAGAGTCAGAGACCCAAACTACAACACCACACCACCATGGCTCCTCTAATTAGCTGCACTTCCCAATAGACTCTATCACTCCAAAAGAGTGCAGCACCTGACGGGACAGCATCATGACATCCCGCACTTCATTCTGAACGCCAGGACGCGACTCGAAAAAAAATCCCGTTGTTTCAGCGATCATGACGTCTTGAAACAATCTGATTTTTTTCGTCTCACCTCAAGACATCATAAAATGACGTGCGGGACGTCATAACGCTGTCCCGTCAGGTGCTGCACTCTTTTAGAGGAATATCCTGTATTTATACTCTAGATTTCCCATTACCTAAGGTCACAGTTGTCCACATTCATGAAGTATAATATAGTATGAACATGGGCTGAAACATATGCATGTATTTATTACATAACCTGATTCTTGTGGTCTTTTTCTCCAGAATAATTTGGGATCTTTGTTCACCTGCCTCTTCACCATGGATGAAGTTGAAATGTAAAAAATGAAACCCACTTTAAAAGCACATGCAAGACTATAAGGTCTTACCTTAGGGGTTGGACTTTCTACATGTTTAGACCTGCGACCAGATAAGTGGGAAGTCTACAGAATAAGGAAAATGCATGATAATTTTTGCGTTTCAAAAACAAATCTGGTGGCAGAAATTTACAAAATATACCAGTGTTAACTTTATTACAATGAAAATGCTAAAAATGCAATACACTATGGTGACTCAATTCACCCAGCCACTTTTCCTAATCTACTGAGTGATGACACGGACCTGATTTTCAATACCCCAAGTTACTTTCAAATAACACCGCGCCAGGCTATATCAATACGGTACGCATTTTTTCAAGGAATAAACAGATTGGTTGAACAATATAGCGTTCATGCAGTTACAAGACATGATAGAACCATTCGTGAATCAGTTCATCTACTGCCCAATCGCCATGCTGAACCACTGTGCAATACTTAAAAACCTTACGTGCCAAGAATAATTTGAAATGTGTACACGATGTAACATGAATTTCTGATGAATTTTCACAAACGCGCCTAGCGCCCTGAAATTGCAACCAAAACTGGCACCAAGTCTTGGTCCAAAACACTTAATTCTGGAGGCAAATAAATGGGCCACGACCTCATAGGTTTGCTTGTTCCAATATGTCTGTGACAGAAACAGGCCGGAGCCAAACAGCAAGTTGTGACCAAATAGTCACATTATGTCTACATATTCGTCAGGTTGCCAATCTTTAAACGTCTACATCTTGATAACCGTTGCTCCTACGCGTCTGAAAATTGGCCAAAATGTATCCTCGTAGCTGCTTCCTTTCCGGAGATATAGCCATTTTGTCACAACGAGTCAGATTTGCACTTTGGAGTCAGTCGATCAAGACCCCAGGAGAAACGTTAAAACGCAACTTTACTGAGGTTTCATGAAACAGAGCAAGCACGGGGGGGGGTCAGCAGACCAAAATCCAGAATTCCTTCATCTAAGTTACTCTATTTCTGAAAAAAAAGTAGAAACAATTTTTTAAAAGCAAGAAAAAAAGATTATCACAAATTACTTCCTCCAGTATTACTAGCATGTATTTTGGATAAAACTGTAATCAATTCACTCTCAAATAACAGTCAGTGTTCGGTAATTTTTGAGGGCAGTGGTAAGAGAGGATTTTTACCTTTGTGCATCTTCTTGGCTATTTTCAGCCTGCTCCTCATTTTTTCGCTTACTTCTTTGATGTTTAAGTTGTATTTATCTGACACGATTGCTGGAAAAATGTAGATTTGGATTGTAATATAATAAAAAATCAATCAAAATAAACAGGGTTCTTCCCCTGAGCCACGAAAGAAAAGTATGACATGTATGACTTATTAATGACTTTTGTATGACTTTCCAGCTTCATTTTATGACCTTTTGTTCCCCAGGCAATAAATGTAAAAATTGCTGAATTTTCGGGGCGTTTTTCGGCAGAAGCCGAAGTGGCGGAAGTAAGAGTGCTTTTACACCATTTCCCGGCATTTCATGACTTTTTTATGACTTAAACCATTTCACAAACTTTTATGACTTTTTTAGGCCTTACTAGTACAGTGGCGGATCCAGGAGTTGGCGAACGGGGGGGCGTGGAATGGGCAACCCCCATTCCCTGAGCCCCAAAGGCGCGAAGCGCAGAAAAAAATTTGTGGGTAAAAGTGCCGGAAACGCGATTTCCTGGCACCTGAGAAGGCCAAATTGAACTTTCTTTTTACTGAAAATCAGGGGTCTGATTATATGCCTTCCAAAATTTTTGCTGCTCGGCGGCTGAACGGGGGGGGGGCGTGCGCCGGGCACGCCCCCCCCCCTTGGATCCGCCACTGCTAGTATTTTCAGACTTTCATAATTTTTTATGACATTTTATGACTTTTTTATGGGGGAAGAACCCCGATTTAAATAGGTGACACCATAAAGGAATCGACCATAAGGCCCGTATGCACCAAAGAAGATCAGATCAAGGCTTTAGTACGTCGTCCTCCACTACGTCGTCCTCCACTGAGTCGGTCTAAAATTTTGAGTCATGACTGGTATGCACCAGAGAAGATCAGGGTCAGCTTCATTGATCTGGCTCAAGTGATCTGGGGCCAATTCCATAAAAGCATTCTAAGCCTAGTTGGTTGCTAACCTGCATTCTATCTCTAGTTGCTTGCTAAACCCATTCCATAAAACCATTCTAGGTCTAGCAAGGTTCTTAGTTGCTTGCTAGAACTAGAGTAGGTCTGGGGTACTTCTAAGTCTCTGGAACCATTCTAAGTCATTTCAACTCAGAACTTCGAGGAGTGAAGATGGCAAGGCGGATCCTTGAACTCGCTGAATTGCGTCGAGCTATGCGGAGGGAACGCGTTTTCCGTGACCGGAGGAACCCGATTGACATTTTCGACGATGCAGAACTTGTCAAGAGATATCGATTCTCAAGAGAGGGGATAATGACTGTCACGGACATTGTTGCTGCCGATATTGAGCATCCGACGAGGAGAAATTATGCCCTCCTCCCATGTCAGCAGGTGTTGATCGCTCTGCAGTATTATGCAACTGGCACCTTCCAATATGTGGTTGGGGATCCTTTGCAAGTATCGCCGCAAACTGCTTGGCGTGCTATTCATCACGTGACGGATTCTCTTGCAGAGAAGATTGGTGATTATGTGAAATTTCCTGATGCACGAAATATGGCGGAAATCAAGGACGGTTTTTATGGGATGAGAAATATACACTTTCCTGGGGTGATAGGTTGTGTCGATGGGACTCACATTTGGATAATTTCTCCACACGAAAATGAGGTGGACTATGTAAACAGAAAAGGGTACCATTCGATAAATGTGCAAGTCATTTGTGATCATAAGGGAAAATTCACCAACATTGTGGCACGATGGCCTGGAGGGGCTCATGATAGTAGAATTCTGAGGACAAGCCAAATATGGGATCTCATGGAGAGTGGTGCCATAGATGGACTTATCCTGGGAGACAGTGGATATCCCTGTCGAAGCTGGCTGATGACACCACTTCTGAATCCCCAAACTGCTCATGAGCGGCGCTATAATTCTGCTCATAAGCGTACTAGGGTTTTGATTGAACAAACTATTGGTAGATGGAAACGAAGGTTTCA
>NMRB01000113.1:626359-649163 GCA_002633025.1 Notospermus geniculatus | reverse complement strand
CCGGGACCTGCCGCTTGCTAAGCGGACGTGATAACAATAGGCTATCAGGCTGGCATGAATGGACAGAAGAAGCTTTTTAGAAGAAAAATAAGACCAATATACCTCAATTCGGTCCTGTAGTTTTACCTCCAGAGCCATTTTTGTGAAGCAAAGTCAGTGGTCGTTAATAACTAACTTCACGGTGAACCGCGAATTCAGCATGATTGGTAATGGGGATGGTTGTTGTTAAGCTTAAATAAAGTTTGATTTTCATGTCCTACATGTACATGTACCTGTACTTCATTTTTTGTTTGACCTTTCCACAGGATAATCCTTTTGTCAGTTACAAGGCTACGCTGTTGTGTATGCTCTTTATTGTTCTGTATGGAACAATTCACCAAGGGCCTCGACCTTGCTTTACAAAATAGCGTCTGCAGCTCGAACCGCTGGACCCAATCGGGATATCTTGGTGTCTTTTTTCTTCAAGAAAGATTCTCATTCCAATGCCATCAGTAGTTTTGGGCTCTGGGTAGTGGAAGTATGCTTATGCGTTTTTTTATGGATCACCCTGTATAAATCATTGTTTCTTTCATTTTTAGGTTTTTGACCGTTTGCAGCCCCTTAGTGTGTACCTAAGTTACAGACAGAGCCTAAATATTGTTGAAATGATCGGTGACTCTTCAGTTCTAATTTAATAGAAGCATTGAAGAAAGGACACAGCTTTAGACTCATACGAGACAACATACACTGGACAACTGCAGTTCATGATGAACATTTGGATCATAACGGCCACATGTACAATGCATTTGGTTCCGCTGCGTTGGTCCAGGAAATCCAAATCAGCCTCCCTGAAGTTCACCCACAAAAGGACTTCTTTCTTGCAACAGCACAGGACTTTCGGGGGGGGGGGGGAGTACTTGNTGAAGAAGGATTTGTGTGGAGTTTTCATTGACGATGAGGTAGGGTTACATTCAACAAAAAGGAAGTCAAATTGTTAAAAAAAAACTACTCAGAGAATCGGCAGGCAATGAAACTACTGGGGAGAGGCGTATGTACTCTCGATCAGACAGTAGCCTCAGCCCAGTCGAAAGTTTCAAGCTGTACCGGTCGAAACTTCATCTCGCCTGTGATTTGTTACGACAGAGACCCATGGATTCCTTGGTAACAGACAGCCATACATGGTTTTGTAACAGGAGTGTTGGGAAAATCACTATGAACACCTTCATGATGAATTTGAGCAAATTTGATAAATTATCAGCGAATTATACAAACCACAGCATCTCGCGTACCGCCATCACCCTAATGCGGATGTCAGGTCACAATGCGATTGCCTGCGCTACGACGACGACGTAACAGTCGGCATCAGGCGTCGCAATCATGGTCAGGTCACAAAAACGAAAATGTGAGTGTACGATCATCGTGGAACAAGCAGCATCAGCGCGCAGGGAATCGTAACCGTGTTCAGGTCACCTGCGAATGGATTACGCCCGTCGGAATGACACAGAAGTTGAATAGGTTCAACTCTTGCGATTCGTGATCTTTTGGATCGGCGACTGATTCCGATCGTCGTAACTGAGACGCAACTGCAGTCATGTCACACCAAATCGGCGACTGATTTGTTCCACGCTGTCGTGCCTCAGACGCAAAGTGTTCCAGAAAGTCAGTGTGCGCCTGTTCTTTGCCATCGCAAGGTCGACCTGACATCCGCATAATGGGTGAAGGGGCCTTGATGGAGGGCATATCATGCGGGTGTCTGGTCACAGGTAAACATAAAACATAAAACTTCGAGTTCAGTCCCTGGACAGGGGAAAGTAGAAACCAGAAATCAATTTCCGCCAGACTTCATTCCTAGTACTCGTTGACCAGCGGATTTTCATCTCTAGCAGCAAGTGTGACTTGGGACACTTTCAGCTAGGGACCTTTTCCGCTGGTACACCGGTTCTATTTAGCCTATACTGCATTATAGCAAGTCGATGGCAGAAAATACCAAAAGTGCCGTCGTTGTTTGAACGTCGCTGTCAGTAAAATCAATCGCCAAAATAATTGCAATAATAAATCGGAAGTGTTTAAGGTTTATGTAAAGTGACTCGAAATCTTGAATTTTTGACGCAAAAAATCTGGCTAACTGCACACTAAATTTGGAAAACAAGGCTGGGGCGCCCTAGGAAGCCGTCATAAGGAGGTCCCCCGGACCTTATTTTCTCCATTTAGTGGGCAGTTAGTCAGATTTTTTCGTCAAAAATTCAAGATTTCGAGTCACTTAACATAACCCTTAAATCTTCGTTCAATCGAAAGAATATCGTAGAAATATTAATCTTCGGCGTCAGGTGTATCTTGCTGAAGTAAAAACTGGCGTAGGCGATTGTCAGCCATCCTCTCAATACTCAACCTGATTGGTTAATCAGGGTGAGTTGGCCTGGTTTATCCTATGAAATTACAGCTTGCCCACAAATTACCCAAAGGCACGACAGAGATTATCTATGCTTCAGTAACACAGAGATTTTGATAGTGGATGCATAATGTCTGTAACGAGTGAGACAGTGGGGAGGTTTCGAAATCAAACGATAAACCAAAACTTTACGACAACGTTATTTTTATACTACACATTAACCAGATTTTGCACTGCATTTTCGGTACAAAAATAAAGTTGTCGTTAACGTATACGTTTATAGTTTGATTTAGAAACCTCCCTAATGTTACAAATCTCGGACAGTGTGAAGTGTACCTCTTTATCGTCGTTCATTGCGTCTTTTGCGACAAAATAATTCCACCAAACCTCTCCGAAATCGTTGCCCAGTCGCACAATGAATGAAGAAATTAATGAAACGGTTCAAAAGGGAGAGAAAGCGAGCTATGTAATAAAGGGGGTTTCTCCATTCATAATCAATTGACAGAGAAGTGTGATTATGAAGGATGTCAATAATTTCGTAGGCAGCCCCAGGTGATTCTAGTATTACATAAATGATTACGAGTGCCAGTACCCGTTTTGTGGCCGAATTATCTCCTTTGATACGTTTCCCTGGACGTGTCATCATACCGTTCTTACTGGAGGCTTTGAGTGTTGTCAAAATGGAATACGTGATGATGACGAGAGTCGTGATGGGTATACATGCGCTCATAACTACTTCAAGACCACCTCTGTAGACTGCTACGTATATTGGGTTGCTTCGCAAATCACTATGAACCTTCAATGGTCTTACTCTCTTGACCCAAGGGTCATAGCGATACCTAACTGCATATGTGAACAAAAGTGGAAAGCGATACGCAAATGAACAAACGAATACAAGGCCGATTGTGATCTTTGCATTCTTGTTTGTACAAATGGACGCCGCTTTTAATAGTCTACACACAGCGATAAATCGTTCTACTGCGATGCAGACAGTCATGTACACAGATACAGTTAATGAAACGAACCGTGCGAAATAAATATAGCTGTAGGCAATATTATAAAACTCCATGTATGGGTTAACCAGAATAATATAATAATGTATTCGTTTCATGGTACTCTCTAAAATATATCCCAATAAAACTGCACTGTCTGCAACGGCCATACATGTACGTCAGCCTATTCAAATGTACACCGATGACCCTGAACACACATCGTTCGTGGGGTTCTCATTAATTCAGACCTTTTGTATCATATTAAGATCAACTAGTCGGAATTCAACAAAATTTGCAGTGAATGTGCAGAAGGGTCTTGCCTATCACATGGAAACGTCAGAATGCAAATCTGTTGGGTTTTAAAGGGATATTGTCCACATTTATAAAATGGTTGATTCCTTTATGGTAATACCAATTGAGGGCTCAAAAAACGTTTTTCATAACTTCCGTGGCAGTTGATACATGGCTTCAAAAATTAGTCAATACATTGTACTACACGCGGCAGGAAGAATTAACACAATAAGCTGAATTATTGGATGCTTTATTGTGCAACGTATACAGTCAACATGAAAATCTGCAGTGCAATTCAGACTAAACTGAATACTAGCCCTACATGTATATCCTATATCCTAATGCTTCAAGCAGCATGCCCTGACTACTTCTATACTGAGCACAGTCCAGGGCTCATGAACTTCCCAGGTCTATTTCCCTTTCGTTGCACACGCATCTTTCACCATTGACTAACTCACTGAAAGAATGAAAAGTGGCTCGAATACATTTATGGGGTGTAAATCGAACCGTTCAAGAGTTAGCTACATCGGGTCCCATTCTCCTGTACAAAGCTCAGTTCTTGGGTCCAATAATAAAGTCATTGTCCTACTATTTTACGCACCATGGTGTATTTCTCCTTTATTTCCTCAAAACACCCAAGGCGTAGGTTCATGTATTATACATCAAAAGAAAAGGAATTATCAGCAGATATTTTCTAAACCATGAAGTATTTGTTATTTCTCAGTATGTTCATACACACGAGATTTGAACCTAGAGTCCGGAAATTTCAGAGAAAAACGTCAAAATTTCTATTTTGACCTTAACCTTTTGGAATGACCTTGACCCCGGATGAACTTGACGATGATATAGGATTTTAGCCGGGATGGTGTTAAATATAAATAGCCACTTGAGCGAACAAAATATCATTGCCAATGGCTCAGAAATCAGCATTTAACAAAAAATGCGATTTTCATGGTTGGTTGCCATGGAAACCGCCCATATTCCTATCAAAAGAAAATGCCAAAGTGCCGGTAAAGATTTTCTTGTTCAGGACGTAATACTCTTTCGATTCAGGTATGTCGGCAACTTTCTTCACGAAATTCCCACGGGAGCCTTTTTTGGACAATTTGGAACCCGACTAGCCTGTCCAGCAAGCCATTCTACTCGATAGCTCTCTGGACTCTGGAGCAGAAACTGCTCGACGTATATGAATCTAAGGCCATAGACTGAGACGCATCTGCTGTTCTCCTTCGACCATTAAAAGCTTGTTGTCAGTTACTCAATGTGGTCCTATAGGTATCCGCCACGGATTACTGACGACTACGTACGAGTGCATAATGCATGCATTGGGTTACTGCCGCACGTAGTCGTCAGTAACCCGTGGCGGATACCTAATTAGCCGTACTTTTGGAAAAGTGTAACTTTAGCTGCACTTAGCTAATGCACAAGACTCCACTTTCTCAAAGTGACACTTTCAAAGCCCCAAATGAAAGTGACTGCTAAGTCAGAATTGATAACAGATACGAACCTGCTGCTGCACAAACTTTGCACATGACGGGACACTGAGTACCAATATTGCCCCCTTCTTTACAATCTTCAAAGGTCACGAAATCTCCGCACTCGGGGGTGTCACTGATCTTGCTACAGTCAACTGAAATGTTCGCATCGAAAATCACGATAAACATGGAAAAATATAGTTATTACTACATTCAAGAATATACATGTACAAATGTATAAGGAGCCAAGAATGTATAACTAGTAATAAAGCAAAAGGGTGGGCATTAAGTTACTTTTCCTGATAATAGATGGCGTACGCTAATTATATGCCTTCTAATTAAATAACCAATGTTAAGATTTGACGGTTGTTGACTGAATTGTATTATTATCATCAATATTCTTATGTAACGTTACAAACAAATTACCAGCATTCAAGATTTTTTTTATTTTGGTGAAACCATGTAATTGTTGTTGTATAGCTCAGAGTGCCCAACTCCGAGATCAATTGCAATATCAATTTGTTGAAATAATGTATATGGTGCATTCAAAAATGCTTTGTAGCTCGATTATTTTTGAGTGCATATAACAATGGAAGGTGTCATTTTGTTCGTAATGATCTTCTCTACACAATAATCCTTCACAAGTTACAGGGTCACCAGAGGCGATTTACTAAACTCACTTTTTGGCGCATATTCGGAGTTGCACATTCTTGGCTCCTTTTTATATATTCTTGCTACATGTACATTGCATTGGTTGAAGCAACATAAATCCTAGACAAAATCATCTTATTCATAAATGCATTATCAAACGGCTTGTTTATGAATTTCTGATATTATTCAGGGATTCCGTTTGCAGTAATATCTCTTCAAATCGCTTGAAAGCAAAAACCTGGGCCCATGATGCCATTGGGTTACAATGCATTTGGTTAGAAAAGAAAGAAAACAGCCTACAATCGCATTTTCCATTTTTAAGGAAAAATTTCCCTGGTGGGCACTTGCATTCACATGTAGACACGTCCAGTTTAGCTGTGTTGTGGCATTCTTTATCTCCACAATCTGAAAGAAGATCACAAGTTTGGAAAGTGAAACTGAGCATCAAATACTTGAACTTACTTGGTTTATTATCGACAAAGTTGAGATCAGCGACTTATCACGGATCCTTATACGTCGTATATAAGGACCGAAATGCCGTACACAAAATTTGTCCTCGTTGTACAGAATTCTATCCGTATACGTGTAAGGATCCTTGATAAAGCAGGGTTCATTGGCACACAGATCCGATCCGTTTTCAGTCCGTTTGCCCCTAGTTTTCCGGATACGACAACGCAAAAGTTCATTTGAGCTATTTTTTACGGACATGAATCGGACAGGATCCGTCGGCGTGTGCCAATGAACCTTGCTTAAGTCGCTGATCTCAACCACGACTGGAACGACTGGAATCCACAAGAGCTAGACCGTGGAATTATTACATTGGCAGTACGATGACCATGATGCACACTTTGGGCGTGCATAATGCACCAATGAAGATTATCTTAAACTCAGGTTGAGCCACAACTTTTCAATTGTTCAGGTTTGTCAGGGCATGATGTGACAATGGAAAAGTTGTGGCTCAACCTGAGTTCCAAGCTGGCATTGAGTGATACATTAAAAACCAGAGGAATCGGAACCAGTGTTGGTTTAGGTTTAGGGCGGCTTAGATATATGACTAGGCCGAGCGTCGATAAGAGAGAGTCGGCATATGAGGTACGTTCTGCTGAAGTTCTCGAATGCACACACACCCGAACCATGGAGAGATGGTTCGGGTCTGTGTGTGTGATACACGCTCCGACTCGCGGTTAATACGTTCGAGCTTGCCCGGGTCAGCACTTGGGGAAGATACGCATGTGCAGAAAACGCCGCAAAACAGGTGTGAAAGGAATAAACACGAACGCAAGTCCGCCAAACAAAAACCGCTGTTGTAAGATTACATTCGAATGGTTATGATCTCTATCGCCACATATTGTAATCCTTCGCTTAACAATCGGATTGAATGGACCCTGATTTTCGCGTGGGTTGATCTCTGTCACATTTCACGAGACAATACTGGTCAATTTTGTCAATGGTGGTGGTCGAAATCACGTGATTAAGGTGGCGGTGGAGTTAGCAAACGCATCCAATTGAGGTCCGTTTTGAAATTTAATTGCACGAATGTGTTACGACTGCAGTTTACTTTGCCAACGAAATTTGTGAGTTTATGTATTGTTGCAGATCTCCGAATTGAAAAACTGCACAATAATTAACTGATTATGTATGTAACTTTATTCATGAACAATGCAAGTCCCAGATGAAGTTTTTCAGAGGCGATAACGGGTACAGCGGGCTCCAAATGACCGGATTTTAGGTAGTGATGGATGCAGCATGGCGAGGTCTATGGTCGTTCATGGCCCGATTGTTCAAAATTGAAATAACTAATTAGCAATTGCTTTATTAGTGGCCTGAAAAAGGTCAAAACAGAAAATTGAATAATTTTTGCTGTTTTCCTCTGAAATTCAAAAATCGGGGCTGGAACGGCCTTAGAGGAAGTTTTTTNGTAATGGAGTTTTAGTCAGAGTTTTTAGACACAGGAGTTTAGACAGAGAGTTTCAGCGGATATAGTTTTAACGGAAGGAGTTTTGATAATTCATGTACTGCTTGTGACTTGAGTGTGTTGTATATGTTTTCCCGGAGATCCTAATAAAGTGCCTCTCGCAGGCAAGCGAGTGATAGGGATTTCGTCGTCCCCGTTAGATTTAGCATGATACTTCAATGGACTTAGAATCATTAAATGGAAAGTTACGAAGAGTTGCCTGGTTTGAGTTAAGTTCTTATGCGTAAGATGGATACCTCTCTGAACTTATATGCCAGGAGCATATGCCAAGCGATCCCCCCAAATAAACAATCAATGATCGACTTTCGTCGACACCCGCGACAGTACTAGCTTATTCCCATTTCACGCTAGAAATGCACTGGGCAGTCCTGTACAAAACTGAAATTAGGCATTCACTAGAAGTCTGTATTCATTCCACCCGTTATTGGGCCATATGAGTGGAGACTAGGACATGCTTTTACTTCAGATTTGTACAGCATTGCCTAGTGCATTTGTATTGCAAAATTCAAGTAAAAGCATTTACAAGTCTTTATTCATATGACCCATTTACTTGTCACGGAATGTCGCACATAACGGTCTCCTACAAACGGTGGGTGGAAATTTCGAGTTGCCTACCACAAAGTCCATCCTTGGTCCTCTTTTTGCATTTCTTCCCTTTCCACTCTCCGCTCTTCGTTTTCTCGAAAGGCTTTCTGATGCGGCCCAAATTGCCCCTGGAAAAAATGAGACGCCTGAAAGATCCGCAGTTGGACCAGGAGAATGCTTGGGGAAATTTTTAGTTCTACTGGTCTCCAGAGTGGAAAGTGAGGTCGTCCATCCCGCATGCACAGAAATAAATCACGAATCGAACTGGATGCGGTGACCTCACTGGACAAAACAGTGCATCTCGATTTTTTTCATTGCTGGGTAGGAGCTATGAATGAAACCCCGGAGCGAAACGGACTCGAGGAATGAGTATTCGCTATACATTGTACACCATTTCGTATATGATATAGTTTGTCTAGTGCGCAGTGAACCGGGTGACTTCCTCTGTGAGGCTGCAATCACATAGAACTACACGCTACACGTACACGCCTGTTAACAAAGGCTTCACGGTCGCGAACCCTTTGTGAAGCCTTTGTTAGCAGGCGTGTACGTGTAGCGTGTATTCTATGTGATTGCAGCCTAAAGCAAGGTTCATTGGCACACGGATCCGATCCGCTTCCAGTCCGTTTGCCCCTAGTTTTCCGGATACGACAACGCTGAAGTCCATTTGATAGATTTTTTACGGACCTGAACCGGACCAATTCCGTGTGCCAATGAACCTTGCTTTAAGCAAGGTTCATTGGCACACGGATCCGGTCCGTTTCCAGTCCGTTTGCCCCTAGTTTTCCGGATACGACAACGCTGAAGTCCATTTGATAGATTTTTTACGGACCTGAATCGGACCAATTCCGTGTGCCAATGAACCTTGCTTAAGGCTTCCTGTACACAGAAGTATACGGTACACGAAAACGCCGGTTAACAATGGCTTCACGGTCGTGAATCCATTTGAAGCCTAATTGTTAACCGGTGTGACAGGGATCAACGTCCTAGGAATGCAAGTCCGCCAAACAATAGCCCACTATTGTAAGGTTATATTCGAATGGTCATGGTCTCCATAGCCATATATTCTAGGAAGTGGTTATTTGGCAAGCAAATGCTTGCCGAATTACAGAAATTTGGTCTTAGATGGCAAGCAGACAATAATGAATATTAATTAGACCCCATTAATTATGCAAACAGAAGATGAAGATGGCGTCCTCCGACTCGCCGTCGTAACCCTCGCCAAAAGGCATCGAAAAGTTGCGATTGGGAGCAGGCTATGCCTCGAACGAAGATTAAGACGGCGTTATAGGCATCGAACTGTTTATTTGCACAGCTAACTGCTGTGTATGCAGTAAAAGCGTACTTGTATCTTGGACGCACGTCTAGCTCATTAATTATGCAGCGCTCTAGAGCAGTGGCAGGGGGGACAGTGGCGTGTGGTGGAGGGTGCCTTGCGGTAGGAAGCTACCAACAAGCGATTTTCAGAAGAAAATGTCCATTTATCGAGCCTGGTTTGCCAAACAGTACGCGAAGTTTGGCTTAAACGTCGAGTTACACGCATTGCCCTGAACCAGGTAACAAATATCCCCCGCATGTCGGCAGTCAGTTGATTAGCGTAGTGCACAGGATGTCGGCTCAACAACCTGAAGGTTGGAGGTTCGAAACTCGCGTGGTCTCACTCGTGTTTTTTTTTCTTCTATTTTTTCCCTGTTCAGTTGTTTTCTTTTGTCTTTTTCTCTCAGAAAAGACATATCAAGAAGATAAAGATACTCATATTTATCGCCCCCTCTCAAAAAGTACAACATGAACATCAAGTTTTTACTCTGTGTAATTGTCCCCCCCCCCCCCCACTGATCTCCTTTGGCCCTTGCTTGCACCTGGATAGGTTAAAATTTCCTCCAAAACAATTTGCATACCGGTACATGTATTTGCTTGCTCAATAACCGAACGTGCTGAATAATATGGCAAGCACATATCCCGATTAATATTCATTAGGGGGCGTGACATGCTTGCCAAATAGGGACATTTTTCAGCATTACATGGCAAGCATGCTTGCTAAATAAAGACGAAAAAGGGAACTGTTTGGCAAGCATGCTTGCCAAATAAACCCGGCCTATATTCTAATCCCTTGCTGAACAACCGGACTTTGATTCCAGGGGGATTTTGATTCCTGTCACACCTGGCTTAAAGGAACCCGTGTCTGAAAAACACCTGTTTTTGAAACACGGCAAGCTCGCCACACTTTTCGAAATCCCCGTGTTTACGTTAGTTCTTAGCACGGCTACAGATGGCGGCGCAGCCATTAAGTGATCACGTTTTCGCGCCTCCAACAATGTGTGCCAATACAGAAATGACCGAGTCGTCAGTGCATGCAGCGCACCTGTCGCCGGGCTACTTAACTACATTGTAGTAGTGTGACCTCTCGCCGGGCTTTTCGTACGGTACACGGGTGTGTGGAAAAACACGGGTATTTTCAACTGGTGTAAACCGTAGCTATGCTACACTTACCCGGGGCCATAATTACACACGTAAAATGGGATGACACCGTTGGCAGAATGACGTGTATATCTGCACTCGGCCCATCCACATCCAAGTTCATTGTTTTGCGCCCACACCAACTGAAAAATGAAATGGTCCATGGACCATGTGTTCACCTGTGGGACATAATACTTATAGTCTAATGACAGAGGGCGGTAGCGTACATATCAGTTATGAGCAATCTGGGTCAAGTCATTCCCGAGTTACACTAGGAGTTTCATGATTTGGGGGTTATGCCACCTGGTGGCCATATTGGATGTCCAATCCGGCCAAAATTTTATGTGCACATATAGATTATGTAGAGGGAGCCACATATGAAATTTGAGTACTCTGGGTCACGTCATTCCTGAGTTATACCACTTCGATGATTTTCGGGTTATTCCACCTGGCGGCCATATAGAGGCCTTGCAAATGACGTCACAAGCCGCCAAGCTGGGGGGCACATACTGCAGAGGCGCAGCGAAATGTCCCAATGACGTTACGTCAAACACTGGCGTCGCGCACTTCACGCAGGCCACGTCACGGTCAGTTCAAACCTCTGCCCACTTGCCCCTCAGTATGGCCGCCAGGATGACGTCATTGCAAGGCCTCTATTGAAAGTCAAATCAGGTCGAAATTTGACGTGCACCTAAAGGTCATCTAGAGGGAGGTACATATCATGTTTGAGCACTCCGGGTCAAACCGTTCCTGAGTTATAGCACTCAGATGATTTTCAGGTTACGCCACCTGGCGGCCATATTGGATGTCCGATCGCGCCGAAACGTGGTATTTTTAAAGGTACCCCTCTAATACACATTTATGCGAGATATGAAGTCGCTCAGTGAAATAATGGCGAACTGTGCCAGGTCCGTTACTTTTGTACAACTTTGACCTCTGTGACCTTGAAAAGTAGGTCAAATCAAAAAGCCGGTATACACATGTATGTTATCAAAAATAGATAAGCGATGTTATGTATCCTAATTAGATACACCTATGATAAAAATTTGGAGATGATCCAGTTATTGCACTTTTTATGTTTTTGGTTTTGGCCATCTGGTGGCCAAGCCAAGAATCGAATCATACCGAAACTTGATGTCATAGGTCATCTGACCTAGGGGTATATATTTGACCTAGGGGTAATGTACCAAGTTTCAGATCAATAGCCCCAGCGGTTACGAAATGTGCCCTGCTAACGGACGACGACGACGGACACCGCATGACGAAAAAAGCTCACAGGTGAGTTAAAAATGTTTTGAGAGCATCGAAGTAGGTCAAGTTAAGTAGGGCAAGGAACCATTCACAACAAAGTTCTTGAACCGATTTCACAATAATGATAATAATAACAAGAAAAGGACATCGGAGCGGCGTCAATGGTTTCCGATGAGAAGTTTACTACTCTAGAGCTAGTTAACTGTGACCTTGACCTCCGACCTTGAGAAGTATTGCGTAACTGGAACAGGGATCCTTGATTAAACTATAGGGGATGGTTAATGCAGGCTTCTAATTAGTTTTCCCCTGAAATCTCTGAGTAGATTTACATTTTAGAACTGTTTGACCTTGACCTTGACCTCTGACCTTAAAGGTCATTGCGTAATCCCAAAGCAATTACCTTCGCTAGGCATTATGGGCAAACCCGGATAATGCCTTAGCCTTCAACTGCTGTGATGCGCCTGCACAAAAGTGCAGTGAATAAATTTAGGCCTTTTCTGCCCAAATGTAGGCCTTTTTGGAAACAATAATAAAATATCTACCAATAAAGCTCTCAAAAACGACCAAAAAAGGGTATTTTGACGTTGCAGTTGTCAAAACGTACGGAACTACATCGGAAGGATAAAACCAAATTACTCAACAGGTTCTTGGTTTGCTCAACCAATCAGGACACTGCATTGGCAGAATGTAAACAAGACCATGTGCTTATCAGCTGTCACGTGCTTCTGTTGACCAATCAGATAATTAGGTCGACGAAAAAACGTTTCGTATACGTGCCCATGAAATTCTTCAATTCCACTTGGCATGTATTGGAACTACGATCGCTCCGCCGAGAAAGTAGGGAACTGATGGCAGTGTCACTAGGTCGAAGACTGGAGGTGGCGCTGTGTGCAGTTTGATCCCAAAGGTCATCCTTGATAACCTAGGGGTAGAGGAAGGTTTAAGGCTTCCACCATCACCAGGTTTTGACTTCTCATGTTATCTGTGACGGTTGATATTGTGACCTTGACCTCTGACCTTGAGAAGTATTGCGTAACTGGAACAGGATCCTTGATTAAAGTTACAGGGGATGGTTAATTCAGGCTTCTAATTAGTTTTCTCATGAAATTCCAAGCAGATTTGCACCTTACAACTGTTTGACCTTGACCTTGACCTCTGACCTTCAAGGTCATTGCGTAATCAGAAAGCTCATCCTTGATAACCTAGGTGTGGGTGAAGGTTTTAGGCTTCTACCATCACCAGATTCTGACTTATTTCATGTTATCACATTTGAATATCAAATCTCGCCATGATATCAGCAAATATCATGCGACCGAGTGGGTGCAAACTGCAAATTTCAGTTGCAATAACATCACTGTATGCAACCGCACTAGGGTAACCCGGGTTACCCTCGTAACAATGGCGGCAGAACAAGATACGCTTCGGTGAGTAAATTGGCTCTGGTGGCGAAACTAGCGCATCTCTGTGACTGAATTTTTGCATGCTGGAAGAGAAAATAGTACTGCACACTACTGTATATCGCATGGCGTTGGTTAATCCCTGTTTATGCCGTATTTTGGCCGGGAAGTCGGACACGGAGACGAGGGTAATTCCAAAAAGGAATTACCCTCGTAATGCATAAAACTACGGTTGGAATTAACCTCGTCTTCGTGTCCGACTTCTCGGTCAAAATACGGCATGAATAGAAAATTTTCAATGCCATGCGATATATAGTAGTGTGCAGTACTATTTTCTCTTCCAGCATGCAAACATTCAGTCACAGAGATGTGCTAGTTTCGCCACCAGAGCCAATTTACTCACCGAAGCGTATCTTGTTCTGCCGCCATTGTTACGAGGGTAACCCGAGTTACCCTCGTGCGGTTGCATACAGTGAACATCCTTGGATGAGCTATGATGTTGTGATACCAGTTTCAAGTCGCTTAAACTGTGGCAGATCTCCCGATATGTCAAAATATCAAATTTGATATATCAATATCATTATCATGCTGACCCTGGAGAAAAAAAATTATTGATGCCAGTATCTTGCCAAGGGAAGGGCCATAAACATCGGGAAGGAACTTGTTAGTAGTGCTCTACCTGCCCTCGGAGACAAGTTATTCAAGAAACAAAAGTGTGACAGACAAAATCTCAACTTTTGATATATCAATTTCACCATTAACCAGGTATCGGAGACCTGAAATTTTCATTCCATCATTCCGAGTTATTTTTTTCGATCACCTAATGCAGCGGTCAATGGAAACTCTGTACCCCCCCTGGTCAGGAATTCGACGTTATTTCGACGCCGAGACCGTCGAAATTCTGTCGAAGTCTGAATTAGCAAAACGTCTAAAACCTGTCGAAATGAAGAAAATACGATGGTGAATAATCGTCGAATGCCTGAAAAACGTGGATATGTTTTTAGGTGAATTCCTGTCGAAACAGATTATGAAAGCGTGTCGAATTCGCGTCGAAATCCTGTCGAAATAATACACTGTGGTTGGAAATCGTGCACAGCTGTAGCACAATATTACCGGTACCGTATACCGAACGTTGTTGGACGCTGCTGTCTCGTGCCAGGATCTGCGGGAAAACGCGCAAAGTTTGTAAGATTTTGCTGAAAAAATCGATGCTTGATGCGTATAAAGCTTTGTGAATTACATTCCTAGCTTTCTAACAGTAGTTTTGTAATGTGGCGGGTACATTTGTCTGGAAAAGCCGAGACTATGCGCGCGAGAACAAGGATAAAAGTATTTCAAAAGGCACCATGACATTGGCAGGGTATTATGACCACCTTGATTATTTTTTTCCAACATGTAGGCCCAAGTGCCCAACGTGAACTTCTGTCGAAGTGTTTTCAAGGCAAGGGTGAAAAAGTGACGAACTCTGACCCCACATGCCTGGGGGGCACCTGTGAATTCCCGTCGATTGGTTTTGTGCCCTGGGGTGAAAAAATGTCGAAATCCTGACCCCCAGCTAATTCCTAGGCGTCGAAATAACGTCGATTTCCTGACCAGGGGGGGTACAGAGTTTCCATTGACCGCTGCATAAGCGGCGCGCTACCGAGCTCAGGACAGCCGTAGATGTCCTCGTGCCACCGGCCGGCAGCCCGTCATTTTCCTTATGCAGTATTAGCCCGTTCGCGGGCGTCGTTAACACATCCTTGGCAGAATCGGTGGAAATGTGACTGAGGTATTAGACGCGTGTAACTTCGTCAAATACATGGTGGAAGTGCGTGCATTTAGTGAAGTTACACGCGTCTAAGTTTTAAACGCCCATTATCTCTCATATCGAAGGTTCAATACCTGTGTGTAGTGGCCAACCATAGCACCTTTGGTTTTCGCACCCTTTCCATATGTGAAGTCATTAATTTCGTTGTACCATACCTCCATGGCTCGTTTCCAAGTTGAGTAACCAGAGGCAATATTTTGCCCAACATCTATCCTGCCTGGAAATATTGAAAGTGTGCTTATAGTGGTCAACTAATGATGCATGTTCAAATAAAGAGGATCGCATTGTGACCATGTTGTGTTCGAGGTAACGATGCCAATAGAGAGCTTTCGCATCCGCACGTTAGGCAACCGACTACATTTAGGTCATCAAATTTTGCGGTCTAGTGACGTGAACACAAACGGTCAAAGAAATCGTTATCCGTAGCGAGTTGACTATACGTCAGAGAAAAACGGTTTGCAAAAGCAACATATTTATATCAAAACCCTCATTCCAACGGTGATCGTTATTCTTTGTTATCAAATTTAGAAGGATTCCTCATGCATACGACGTGTAACATTTTGTATGTTTTTGTTTGGATCATCTTTTATTAAGCTTTTGGGTTGTCTATCAAATCCGTGCAAAAAGGGCAGTTTCCATTGACTGGCGTGCAATCAGTATGGGTCTTTCGCAATTGAACGGTTTGCTGAATATTCACTTTTACGTCATCTTGTGAGCACTAGTTGTTACGTGTGCACAAGCTTACTAAAAGAAGGCCTATACACTAGCCGGCCATAATTCACGGGTCCCAAGCACGGTACGCGTGAGGAGAGTACGGTTTGTAAGATAGCCCGGTTAATGATCATAGACAAAGTCGATGGAGGGGGTCGGAAAAGCGTTCCAAATCACCGAGTCGGTTTGGATAGTTAACTCGCCTTAAAACCACACATAACGCATCTAGCCACAAATGAGATGTTTGATAAAAAAATATCTCTGTTCGCCGAGGGCGGTTTCAACCCCCAGACCACCCCCTCTGATCCGCCCCTGTAAATTTCGATGGACGAATAATTATATGAAATCAACATCTTCGTTATGGACTGGCATTTGTAGGAGATGCATGTTCAAATTACTCGCAAACACGTATCACACAATACAAGCGCAGTAGGCCTCTCGGTCAACTCGTATGACTCGAGCACAGTCAAAACATTACCTCGCCAGCCTAAGAAATATCAGTATACACCTACAGGTCTTTACGGATAGTCCTTAGGCTAAAGGCGACTCTCCACGTGCAAGTTTTCTTGGGGTTTTCTTGCGCAAGTTGGCTCTCTATGGGCAATTCAACTGCCAGCAATTGTTTATGTAATTGGTCCCAGCGTAAGCCGTGAGGAACAAATGATGGTGAATTGCCCATTGTGAGCCAACTTGCGCAAGAAAACTTTCACGTGGAGAGCCGCCTTTAGGCAATAGCCGTGTCTGTCTGTGAAACCGCTAAAATCTAACCGTTACACCGGTTACGGTTACGTAAGTAAATGTAGTCGATGAGGTAAACGTGAGGGTGCGAAAGCTCACTACTGAAGGGCCAAATCCACGTACAATATGAATGTACATGTAGAGTACATGAAGTAAATACATTATAACCCAAAAGAAATGGGCAAGCACCCCATGTTTTCATATTTCACATCGTGTGTAGGCCTTACCTACAATTCCTCGCTGGTAGCTTTTGTCGTGTTTGAACGTGCATTTTTGCGCGTGTTTCTGTGCAATCATTGCCAATTCTTCATTCCAGGGCCCGGTTGCACGAAACTCACGACAGCGCTATCTTGGTGTTAGCGCTAACTTGATGTTAAATGACGTAAAAGAACAATGGATTTTTACGTCATCTAACATGAAGATAGCGCTAACACCAAGATAACGCTGTCGTGAGTTTCGTGCAACCGGGCCCAGATCTGTAGAAAAAATGCTTCCGAGGTCAAACTACAGTCATCTCCTCGAATATCCATCTTCGATGATCGAAGGCCGATCTGCTCACCACTACGTTACACCGCACATCACCCTTCGAGAAAGTGACCGGTCCACGGCGTATCTGCCGCCTCGAGAAGAAGAGGCCAATCAGATTCAGTGTTGTAAAATTTGAATCGTGGTACAAAGAGTTGTAGCCGAAGACCCGATATAAAGTGTCATATGATTGGTCGACCGGTAAAGTTGGCATGGTGCCAAGATACGCCGCCGACTGGTCTATTTCTCGAAGGGTGATGTGCGATGTAACGCAGTGGAGAGCAGATCGGCCTTCGATTATCGAAGATGCGAATATCCAACTTTTACACCATGCTCTTGGTCTACACGAGTACTAATATACTATATGATTACTATTAGATACCGAGTAGTTGAAAAAATAGAATTTTTATTTGTTTCGGTGTAAAAGAATATAATGTCCCCCAACAATACAATTACGGATTAAGCTGCACCATTTAATTGGACTCCAGACAGACCAAGACGCTTAATCCTGTGACAAACAATACATGGGGACATCAGGAGGGTGGGGGCATTAGATTCTATCACACCTGCCGACATGAGTGTTTTTGGTAGCCTACTCACCATTTTTGTCATGTCTGTCGCGTTTTGTTTCGCACGATAATCATTGTGCGCCTTTAGAATGAATTGTTTAGTAGCTTCATTAATCCCTGAATTGAAGGAATTAACCCAGGGCCCATATTCATAAAATTACTTATCCTTTGTTCAACACAAAAGATAAGTATCACACTTTGAATTAAGTACGTATGTTTATGAATATGGACCCTAGACCGTACAGAGATGAGGATGCTTATTTACACTGAAATGCTGTAACAATATTCTCGAAACTTCTTACGGTTTCTAAAGGACACGCTAAGCTCAAAGTCAAAAGAGCAGTAGGCCTACAAAACGTCGATTGCAAACAGTGGAACAAAATATCGTAACCCCCCTTGTACCTACATGTACAAGGGGTGGGTTCTTAGTCTAAAATCAATGCAAATACCCTTCTGTCCATTGACAGATAAATCGACCGTCGAACAGGCCGTGTGGTCTAGACCTAGACCGTACACCGTGTATTTCGGATCGCAAGCCGCCTATATGGAAAGGAAAGGAAGGTATAAAACATGAGCAACGAACGATTGCCGCAATGATCGATTGTCAGAAGTGTTGTATGGCCTTCCATGGCCTACCATGTGTCTGTACTACCTCATACTTCGTACGCACAAACCCATGGAGAACTTCGACAGGATTTCTGTTTCTCTCGCACCTCGAGTTGCGGTGCACCAATTAGAACACTTGTTAGCCAACCTCCCTGCCAGGTTGGCACCAAGGCAATTAAACCAACCGCTGTGTATTTTGCGGTTGAAAAGTATAAGAAACGAGGATGGTCACAAACAGTCCAGCGATTCTATCAATTGCTCTTTACGCACTACCCCGGGCGCACTACTCACATGCACTATGCTGCTGAACAAAAATAACGACATTTTCTAAAACAGAGAAGGTAGGTTTGCAGAAAGACTGACGTGGTATTTAGAAATGTTCAGATTTATTGCAAATGTTTACGATCTATAATGAAAAACGGTTATGATAAAACTAACAGCGGGAGTCAGTCCACAAACAGGAACAACCGGTTGGAAACAGCTTCCCACAGCGAAGTTCGTCAAGGGTTTGTGTGAGCGTAGTCGGAGGGCGGAGCGATGTCACAACCCTTGGTAGTCAAGATAATAGCCTTCAGCTCATAATCTTAACTTCGGAAGTTCCTACGCAGTTGTGAACCGCGCCCCCTTCGGTTTACACGCTCTCCACGAATGTAAATATGTGACTGACTAATTTGCTTTAGTAACTTCCTGGAGATTGAATTCTATAGATTCAGAATTTCAAATCAATTCTTTTGCAACAAAACACACCTGTGCTTTTGCGGGACGACTAGTGCTCATAAACCAGTAGCAAAAATTTATAAGGTGATCGGCTTGCTTGTGATTTTTTTTAAGAATATTAGGCCTATAGTCTACTGCAAACTGGCGAGTGCGTTTCCGTCATGACTACATGGATGTTGCTATAAGGCTTCCTGTACATAGAAGTATACGGTATACGAAAACACCGATTAACAAAGGCTTCCCGAGGATTCACGACCGTGAAGCCATTGTTAATCGGTGTTTTCGTATACCGTATACTTCTATGTAACGGAAACCTAAGGGCCGTTTAGACGACAGGCAAAAATTCACATGCGATCCGATCGAATCTGATTGTGGTTCAAAACTCTTGCGTGTACGTGTAAACGCTACCCAATGCGGTCCAATGTGGATTTAAAATGGTCCCGAATCCACATTGGACCACATTCAAATCTCGTCTAAACGCAAATCAGACCCGATGCGGGTCGATCGGATCCAATCGGATCGAATCTGAATATGTTGTTTTGGCTTGTCGTCTAAACGGCCCTGTAGTATGATTCACCCTAACTTCAACATGGGTAAAGTGCCAGGGTCCTTATTCATAAACTATTTTTAAGTCAAAGTGTGATACTAACTTGTCGTTTGTGTTGAACAAAGGATAAGTGTCGCACTTAGACCAAAGAAGTTTTATTAATGGAAAGTGAACCAAGTTACCCTAACATCATTAGTGCGACATGGATTATTTACCACTGACCTGTGGACATTTCCAAGCTTGGAACTTCGCCAATGTTGAAGTTAGGATGAAATAAAGCTGAGTAGTCACCTGCACATGCACCTGGCGGTTCTGGATGTAAAGGCGTGTTTCACTGGACAGGTGTAACGTAATTCACTGCCCCCCATAAATCAGTGCCCTACCCTATTGTGTAGGACGGAATAAGCCGCACGAGGAGGAAAACCAATATTCAGGATACAATAGAGTCTATTGTAACCCGGGCACTGGTTTACAGGTACATTCATTTACACTACACCTGTTTCCACTGTGGTTTGCGGCGCGGTTTTCACAGGCATTGGGATAAATACACACGCCATGTATTGTTAAACCATCGAAGGGTTACCGGTATCAAAAACCCTGTGAAAAAACCCAGCGCCGCAAACCGTTGCTGAAACCGGTCTAGTGGAAAGAGGGCTTAACTGTAAAGAGGAGGGTTTCAGGAAAGTTTTCTCTCACAGAGTAGGGCCTACCATCCTGAGGATATACATGTATCAGGACCTAGTCTTCAGCTCTCTGGCTCCCTACGCCATCACACTTATGCGATGACGGAGTGAGCGAGCTAAGAACCCCTGAATATTTACTTCAGGATGCGGAATAAACCAGTAATATTAACCTACCTCCACCAAAGAAGTAATGTGGCTCGTGGCTGTGACAAGAAGCATAACTAGAAATATGAAAATGCAAAAAAGAATTTACTTATAGGCCTATAGTACGTTTAAGGTCGATCTATACCCATTGCGTGACGCCGAACTGCCCAACTTAAACTCGTGATAATTCATTGATAGCAATGATTACAAAAACATTTCTGGTACGGTACGTTACGTATGAAGCATCTAAGTGAACTTTCACCCTAAATAACTGGATCCTATTTCCGGATTGCCCAGAAAAATGACTTTGTTGGAAAGGCCGGAAAAAATTCCTTGAGCAATTTTCCGTCAACATGCTATGTCACATCGAAGCAAACTCTGTTGGAAAAGACGCAGCCATACCTGTTGCATGTCGGTATAACCGCAGATTTTTAAAAAATATGCTAATTATGCTTATAATTAACAAAGTTTAGCTTTTACTCCACATAATTTTCTTTGTTTCGTGAATTTCGCGGACATCTACTTAAAAATCCCAGAATCGGCTGTTATACGGACAAGCTCCATTTGGTGAACAACACATTTCCAGTTTCAAAGTTTGAAAAATGTTTATAAAAGTGGGAGAAAAACTACTCGCAATTTTGAAACTTTATTCTCCACGTGGGTTTGTTTACTATTTGCAACACACGTCCACTATACTGCGTTTCCAAATATTACGTGGGCAAATCAGCGGACCATTGAATGCCAAGGCCTACAACTGACTGACAACAATAAAATCTATTCCAGCGCTAACGCGGCCTAAAATTGGCGAACAGAGTTGAGGCAATTATTATTCATGATGATTCATTAGGGTTATTTCACTAAAGACGCGCGCAAAGACGCCGCGCGGTAAGACCAACCCTCGCCGACCACCTTATTGAATAGGACAACATTGATTGGCTCTCGCGGACCTAACAATGTCAACGACTCGCCCCGCCTCCTCTACAATGACTATGAATGACCAGCGCCAGAAGGGCTGTGCGAGCGAATGGTAAACAAAGTACTCTACAATATTCCCGGACAATATTAAACTCACGCTGGCATACATGTACATGTATAGAGTCTACCACATGTATACTGTGTATTAAGCGACCACAGTCGGTTATTATTGAATCACCTTTTGAGTTGTAATAAGGTGGGCTTCGTGTGGGCTGTTAAACAATTAATGGAACAATAAATGAGAGGCGCGCGGGCCGCGCGCGCTGCTCGTTAATTATGGCAAACAATAGAAGGGCGGCTCAACCGGGCGGCGCGTTTGGGATACCAAGATGGGGGATTGATCGCCCGTCTCATTGATTACTCTTCCAAAGAAAACAGATTCTAACACACCGGTCGCATGGGGGCGTTGACGTCCAGCAGGATCGATCGAGCTGGTCATTCATTGCCATTGTCATTGTAGGCGGGGCGAGTATGGTATTGTTAGGTCAGCGAGAGCCAATCATGGTTGTCCTATTCAATAAAGTGGTCGAGGAGGGTTGGGCTTACCGCGTTGTGTCAGCGCGCGCGTCTTTTTATGAAAGAAACCTAATAGGGTTCTTTCACTAAAGACGCGCGCTAAGACGCCGCGCGGTAAGACCAACCCTCGTCGACCACCTTATTGAATAGGACAACATTGATTGGCTCCCGTGGACCTAACAATGTCAACGACTCGCCCCGCCTCCTCTGCAATGACCATGAATGACCAGCGCCAGAAGGGCTGTGCGAGCGAATGGTAAACAAAGTCACTGTACAATAACTCACGCTGGCTTATAAGGGCCGTTTAGACGACAGGCCAAAAACCACATTCAGATTCGATCCGATTCGATCCGATCGACCGCATCGGGTCTCATTTGCGTTTAGACGAGATTTGAATGTGGTCGTATGTGGTCCAATGCGGTCGAAAATCCACATTGGACCGCATTGGGTAGCGTTTACACGCAAGAGTTTTGAACCACAATCGGATTCGATCGGATCGTATGTGGATTTTTGCCTGTCGTCTAAACGGCCCTATTGAGTCTACCACATGTATACTGTGTATTAAGCGACCACAGTCGGTTATTATTGAATCACCTTTTGAGTTGTAATAAGGTGGGCTTCGTGTGGGCTGTTAAACAATTAATGGAACAATAAATGCGAGGCGCGCGGGCCGCGCGCGCTGATCGTTAATTATGGCAAACAATAGAAGGGCGGCTCAACGCGCGGCGCATTTGGGATATGAAACTACAATGTCCGGTTAAGGGCGGCGCACACGAGCGACTATTTTGACCGATTTGTCGGCCGACTTGGCTTCCGACCGC
>NMRB01000113.1:604547-620301 GCA_002633025.1 Notospermus geniculatus | reverse complement strand
GAAGCTTGGGAGAGTTGGGCCACTTTTTACATTTCGGTGCATTGAGCCCATTTGGAGCGTGTGACAGAATTCCCTGGGGGTGAACCTGATACCATTGGATCTAAGCTTCCTACGTGCGGCATCAAACTTTCTCTTTATGCAAGGGTATAGGAGTAGGAATCATTTTCCACAAGGGTGTCAATTCGGCCCAACTCTCCCTGAAGTGGGGAGAGTTGGGCACAGCACCAGGGAGAGTTGAGCCACAGAGGAGCTGATCGAGTTTGGCTAGATTAATTTAAAGGTTCATTGTTCCATTGAATTGGGATGTATTTCCCCTCCTAAAACCAGGTAGCAGCACTGGCTCAAGAACATAGCCAACACTGGTTACCGAGAGTTGATTTCGGAAACACAAAATAATTATACACTGGGAATATAATTCAATGGACAATATACCATGTTAAGGAAACTAGAAACAGGTATAACAGCCACTTTGTCAATCAAAAAACATACAAAAAAATTAATTCCAACCTGTGAAGGTCGCAACTTTAACCCTCCCAAATCCGGGTGTCCCAACTCTCCCCCACAATCCGCCATGTTTAATTTTGGCGAAGTTCTCAGGACAGGGCGTGGCCATTTACTTTTTTCTTTGGCTTAATAGGCAGAGGACTGTTTCACCTATATTCAAGTGTATCTATGATCAGTGGTCATTGGACTGTATAGGAGATATGAAAAAGTATGTACTTAGAGTGAATTTTTACTTTTTTGGCTGAAAAATGCATTTCTGCCTAAAACTCTGTACAGGCACCTACTTTTCGAAGTCCCTCATATCAATGAAACAGATACTTCCTGCTGTTGAATATAAATGGCAGCGCGTTTCAGCAACTCCCTCCAGCTTCAAGAAATTGAGGGTGTCCCTACTCTCCCTGTGGCCCAACTCTCCCAAGCTTCCCCTATCTCTTCCTGTGGTACAGGTACAGACATGATATCACCCATATTTAGGTTATTGAGGATGCCCATTTCGATTATGCAATGACCTTGACGATCAAAGGTCAAGGTCAGGGTGAAAGGTCAAGGTCAAGGTCAACCATGAGATGAGTTATTGGTACGAGATCAAGTTCTGTGGGATTCATCGTCGTAGTTCATCAATCAATGTATCCTGATATCTGTCAATGGATCCTGATCTCTATCAAAGTATCCGATCTCTATCAATGTATCCTGATCAATGTATCTTCATCTCTATCAATGTACCGTTCATGTACCAGTACCTGTACATCGGGCGGGAACCATACGACATTTACAATGTCATCTTGTTGGTCTTTGAGATTGTTTCTGCCAATCAGAAAAATCTGTTTCCCTGGCCTGGCGTCCGTGTATCGTTGTTCGTGTCAATACACGATGCGTAAGTACATGTACATGTACATGTACACTACACTACACTACACACTGTGAACTGGTAGGCTATTTAGCTACACGATGAGAACGAGTTAACTGCTATATGTTGAAGTTTCTGATTTTCTCACAATGATGATTTCAAAAAGGGACGCAAATTCCAACAGAGCAACAGACTCACAATTACATGTAATTTTCCACGTCTATAGCGCAAATATTAATAGGCCTACCCGTTTCACACTAGCTTCTGCATAATACCAATTGAGGGTTATAAAACGTTTTTCATAACTTCCGCGCAGTTGATAAATGGCTTCAAAAAATAGTCAACACATTGTACTACACGTGGCAGGAAGAATCAACACACTAAGCTGAGTTATTTGATGCTTTATTGTGTAACGTATACAGTCCACATGAAAATCTGCAGTGTAATTCAGACTGAATACTAGCTCTATATCCTATATCCTAATCCTTCAAGCAGCATGCCCTGACAGGTACTTCTGAGCACAGTCCAGGGCTCATGAACTTCCCAGGTCTATTTCGCCTTCTTTGCACACGCATCTTTCACCACTGGCCAACTCACTGAAATGAATGAAAAGAATATACGAGTTAGTGATCAAACCCTAGGATGCAAAGTGCCAGTCAGCGTAAAATATCGGTAGAAGTGGGAATAACATACCGGTACCAAGATGACACACGTCACACATATGTTGCTGACAGTCCATCGACTTGAAACACCAAGGCTTCGACAAGCCATTAGGGTTCCGACAGTAGTTGTGGCCCCTCAAACCATTGCTGAAATTGCAGAATGGTTTAAAAGGAGCTCGACGTCCAAGCACGGTCTTATCAAGTAAGAAGAACACCCCCTATATAACCAGGTACTTCCTCACTGCGTTAACACAGGCTGCGTGCGCGAGACTGCTTGGTGAGACTGCTTTTGCAGTAGTCTCACCTAGTCTCACACCAAGCTGATTTGTCCGGAGCACAACGTTTTCCGACCGGGGCCGCCGAAAAAGGCTGCAAAATCATCTTTTTGGTTATCAATTTGTTTCAAAAGTTGTGTATTAACAAAGTTCATACTTTAATATTCCCGCTGACGTATACAGTGGACAATTGGAACTTATGATTTGACCAAAATTTGACTGATCTTTTCATCCGACATTGTGTCGTTTCTCAACCTGGTTATACAGGGTGGTCAAAAAAAAACGGACAAGCATACTTCCACCACCCTCAGTCCCAAACCACTGGTATGAATAAATGGAGAATCTTTCTAGAAGAAAAATAAGACCAAGATACCTCGATTCGGTCCAGTAGTTTTACCTCCAGAGCCATTTTTGTGAAGCAAAGTCAGTGGTCCTTAATAACCAAGTTACCGGTGAACCGCGAATTCAGCATGATAGATAAAGGGTATTAGTTGTTATGCAACAATGCTCAAGTTTCATTTTCATGTTCCTCATGTATGTGTACTTAATCATTTTTTGTTTGACCTTTCCACAGGATAATCCTTTTGTCAGTTACAAGGCTACGATGTTGTGTATGCTCTTGATTGTCCTCTATGGAGCAATTCACCAAGAGCCTCGACCTTGCCTTACAAAATAGGGTCTGCAGCTCGAACCACTGGACCGAATCAGGATATCTTGGTGTCTTCTTTTTTCTAGAAAGATTGTCCATCCAATGCCATCAGTAGTTTTGGGCTCTGGGTGGTGGAAGTATGCTTGTCCGTTTTTTTTGGACCACCCTGTATAGGGGGTGTTCTTCTTACTTGCTAAGACCGTGGTCCAAGTTGTAAACAATCTATATGAGAAAACAAAGGAAACGGTTAACCATCGAGTGGTCTGGTAATACTCCACTACAATCTATGAGAAAACAAAGGAAACGGTTATAACCATCGAGTGGTCTGGTAATACTCCACCACAATCTATGAGGAAACAAAGGAAACGGTTATAACCATCGAGTGGTCTGGTAATACTCCACCACAATCTATGAGAAAACAAAGGAAACGGTTATAACCATCGAGTGGTCTGGTAATACTCCACCACAATCTATGAGAAAACAAAGGAAACGGTTAACCATCGAGTGGTCTGGTCAGAGGAAGCTTACGATATTACCTCACTTTATTTGAATGCAAATGAGATATGGTTTGGAACTTGGGAAAACTAGACAATGGGCCTACATGACTGTATACTATCCTGACTTCCTCAGAGACCTTCTCAGTATTGTGCTCGTTCCCTCGTCACCGCACGTCTGTATGGTGTGACGGAGGATGAAGCGAGCATTAAGAATCCCTGAGTAGCTCAGGGTGCTACATTACGGAGTCACCGTACTACATTGGCCTACATTCACTCGGAAAAATTCTTTATCAGAAGCCTACCGTAATTCACTTGGTCATATCGACAGCCGATGAGATCAATTCTGAAGTCCCCTTTTGGCTCCGCCATTGCGTGTGGTTTTTCGAATGTTGAGCGGCTATTTCAGTAAAGTGGTATTTTCCGTTTCCTAGCCTTCATGCCTGGAATGCAGAAGTTAGTAAAAAGTGTGATACGATTGGCTAACAGCTTTGCCATGCAAAAGTAGGCACCAAAATTGGAATGAAATTTATCAGTCGATACTAGAGGTTGTTACTTTGGACTTTTCACTGAGGAGTTTCGATCGGCCAATACCGACACACAGCTTCCTCCCATAGTGACAGATATCTGCTACTTGCTTTGTGCCTCGGTGGACTACTTACCCTCGACCTTCTGACAGATTATAGACCCATCTCCACACTCTTAGCCCAAAAGGTTCTTTAGGGGTTCTTTGTGCTACACCAGAGGAACCCCAAGGTTCTATATAGAACCTTCTGTAAAGAACCCGAAAGGGTTCCATATAGAACCTTTCTGTCGCCAAAGAACCCATAAAGGTTCCAGTTAGAACCCTTTTGTGAGGAAAAGGTTCTATCTGGAACCTCTAGGGGTTCTTAAACAACCCGAGGGTTCTTAAATCAGAGGGTTCTCCTGGTGTAGCACCAAAGAACCTTTTCGGCTAAGAGTGCAACTGCAGTGTAATGTGGAAACAAGTAGAACGTTTCCCTTCTTGGCAACTTGATTGCTACGTCCACATTGGGATCAGTGCGGCAGCAGAAACCGATGTCAACAGAAGGCCTCGTCTTCTTTGTCGTCTCATAATGCATTTTTCCTTGAGCAATCCCTGCAAAAGATTACGACCATATGATCAGTCTGACATAACCAAAACTCACTCCAGAAGCCTCGTTGGAAATCAGAGCCGAAAAGTTCGTTGTTCCTGGTTTTGTATAAACAACGTGCTGACATTTCATGATATTTCACGATATTTCTTTCATAGAGCTCGCTTCATTTCATTTCATTACACCATCGCTTTGTTTTATGGTCTTTTTTGCCCTTCCTTACCTTCTGGGCATTCGCCAGCACCTTTCAACAAGCAATATTGCCCTTTCGGCCAGGAGTTCCCAGATCTTGACGTCAATTGACAAACTTTCTGATGCGTATCCTCGATGATCGCGGTTATGTCCGAATGGTCCTCAGTGAAGCCAGTTGGACAGGTTCTTGCCATGACAGCGAAATCACCTTTGGGCCACTTGGTCGGTGCAGGCTCTGAAAACGACGATAATTAGGCCTACTGATTAGCGACGGATGCACACTGCAGTTCGATTCCCTTCGATAAAGCGCTGCGTGGCAAGAATGGAAGTCCTCTAAAGATGTTGTGTGAGAGTACATTTGTGGGGAATGTTGAATGAACATTCTACATGTACCTGATGGCTTGTAGATCTCCTGGCATCGTCCTCCCCCGAGACTATCGGGACAGACACATTTGCATTGTTGCTCATTGACCGTAACATAACCGTCGTTTTCACATTGCAAGTTGACACCAGGACATTTTCTCTCTGAAAAAAGAAATCGTGTAAAAAAAATCGAGAATCAATTACGTGTGACGACGTACCTTCGGTAACTCAGTACCTCAAAGAGAACTGAACGTACGTCAACGTCATTGAAGGGTTCCGTGTATATGTAGAAGTATAATCGTGTAGATACATGTATCTTTGTTTGGCAATTTGAAAGCGTCCGATATGATCGTGCATAACTGGGAATGCCCCCGTGTTTTGGTTGCCAGCGTAGGACCCCTCGAAAAGTTTTCTATTTCATTGATGAACATGAACATTCTCTCCTCCCAATTCTGTTTAACCACTCTCCTCCCGCTATTGTGCTGACACTGGCAACAGGATACAGATGAGAGGAGTTACCACCGAGGGCCAAACAAATGAGTGCTTTATCTCACCTTTACATTGATATCCTAGGTTTATACTCTTGATGTCGTAGAAGGAAGCTGCATAAAAAGCTTTCCCGATGTTTTTCAAGGGAATATCTTCTGTGTCGTGTGGCAAGAGTAGTGGGATACCATTCGACTGAAAGACCAACGCCCTTTCATTGATTAACCTGATTCCTCAGATACGTACACTTACACTTCTGGTAGCTCGACTTGAAAGTGCCAGCCTGAAGAAGACCCCGCTTGGGGTCGAAAATTTGCTAAGATTCTGGAAATTGACTTCCTGTTTATCCTCAGATACGTACAATTAGAATATCGAAACATCACGAAACATCTTTTGTACCATGGCATCTGTAGAACGTTTCTTACCCAAAAATTGTAGTGCATTACTGAAGAGATGTCGTAGGGAACATTCGTCGCGTATTTATTAGCCTTCTTCATTTTGTAGTTGGTGAGACTCCCTAGAGAAACAGGAATGCCGAACGATCAATCCTTTCGGCCTAACATATCGTCAACCGAGAATTAACAGGGTCTAACTGCATTTTTAGCTTGACCCAAATTCCCTGTGCTTTTAGTCCCTTATAAGCACAGGAAGTTAGGGTCAAGTAAAAAATGCAGATAATAGACCCAGTTAATTCTCGGTTGACGATATGGTAAACCGGCCAATGGGGACCCTGGCCGACTTTTTCAATAGGTGTCACTAGTGGTTAAAACCATTGAAATGAAACTGACATCCCGGTGTCGTAGAATGTCATGCCCCCCGATATGAGATGCCCCACAACAATAGATTCTGACGGATTAAGGGTCAGCGGGGCACTGACAAACAGGACTTCTGTTACCAGATGTCCCCTGAACAAAAGAAGCGGGCATCTGATATCGGGGCATTACATTCTATGACGCCTGTCCTGTTCAATTTCCCACACAAAAGGTGCCCATTGTGTTAGGACCGGGTTTAGGTGTACTGCCGTCTATCGAGCTAGGAGCCCCACTGCGTCAAAATTTTACATTTATGTGTGCAAATACATTGTGCACATTGATATAAACTATACACTGTATAGGTTAAGAAGCATGCGATATTGGTCGATTTCACATGAGTTTTTTGGTTCCAAGAGATCCAATCCAAGTTTGGTCAAGAGGCGTTCATCTGTTCATGCTGACTTTTTACTACTGGAATTTTCAGTAACGATCAATAAATTAGAAAATCCCTGTTGTCTGAATTCGCCAATTTTTTGGTAGAAACATAGAAACATTGCACATTTCCTTACTGCTTCCCAAGTTGTGTTTAAAGAATAGGACATATTTGTTCCTGTCCGGTCTGTTCTGTTCGTGTAGCAACGCAAGTGCATGACCCATTTCATGTCTCGCTTTCTGAAAAAGAGCGAGTATCGAATGAAACATCGAGTGAAGGAACACATGGCCCGAAGAGCAGCCCGTCGTTACAAATGTTTATTTTTAGCGGCAATTGTTTCTCCCGTTTGAGAGTAACTCACGCTGCCGTTGCAGGTGGATATTCTCCTCTCCCTTCCTTCTTCAGTCGCCTTTTCATCATTCCCATTACCGATCAAGGACTTGCACCTGGAATCATACAAAATTAACCTGTGCATGGTGAATCCTGTAAAGCCTCGCTTATGTCGCCCTACGCTGTGATAGAAATAGCGTCAACAAGTTGCAACTGATAACTTATGTCGCCACCGACTAGAAAAATACCGATCGGTCGCAACTACCTGGAACTAGTTTATCGCCGTCAGTTGCCAACTAGTTCTGTCTGTACGTAAGGGCGACATAAGCGAGGCTTAATAGGCCCCCTTTTCAAGCACACAGAAAGGGAAAATGAACGAGATAGACAGCCCGTTGCATGCAGATTACATTTGCTGATTATGGAACACAACCCAAAGCTGACCTAAAGCCTCGCTTATGTCGCCCTACCCTGTGATAGAAATAACGTCAACAAGTTGCAACTGATAACTTATGTCACCACCGATTAGAAAAATACCGATAGGTCGCAACTACCTGGAACTAGTTTATCGCCGTCTTTTGAGTGCTTATGTCGACACTGATTTCTTTAGATTTTAAGTAAAACGTGCTGAAGTTGAACACGTGCGATTTTCTGGATCTGGATATTTGTAGTTTGCAACTAGTTACTCGCTGACGCCCGAGAGCTTATGTCACCTAGTAGTTGTGACTGATTAGTTCCAACTACGCGCCGATTATCAGTTGCCAACTAGTTCTGACTGTACGTAAGGGCGACATAAGCGAGGCTTTAGCCTACCGCACATCGACCTTGCCTAGGCCTACTATTCCTGAACTCATCCACCTCGTAATAGACCTTGGCCTACATAGGCTACAGACTTGATAGGCCCTACGTGTAAGTATGTGCATATAGGCCTACTATGTAACAGTTACAACTTGCCTTTTTAAAATTCTTCCAAACGCATATACGTTGTCTGAGAAGCAAAATATGATTAAAGATGCCGTGGGCCTATCCAGGACTAAAAACGACGTGTTGTCTATGTGAATGGTCTTCATAGTGCCGACGTTTGTATGGATTTGGCCGGCCGGTCCATCCGAAATGTTGGTCACATTTCCTTACATATCAAAAACACAAAATTCGTAATGATGCAGGGGGTAGGTTTATTTCTAATTCGAAATTACATTCGATTGCATTAAATAACTTGCGACATCTCCAAGTATTCATCTCCACCCTAATATCTCAGCTCGACTCCTTTTCATTCCAGTTTACTGCGGCGACCTGTGAAAATAAAATAGAAGCCATCATCAATTGGGTGCACTCAAATTTCAAGGGGCCATATTTATGAAGCCTTCGCAACTTTGCGTTCACGCAAATCTATTGTAAGGCAGTCAGTGAACAATAGGGCATGTGCAGCCAAACAATAGATTTGTGTAAACGCAGAGTTGCGAAAGCTTCATAAATATGGCCCCGCCCATGATTTCCTAGGCGCGGCAAATCTTACCATTCTTCAGTTGCATTCAAATAATATTGCAACAGTCCATTAGGTGTCTTACTTGGATTAGACGTGTTTTTCACTGCAGCGCAGGACTTGCAACACAGATTGGCATTATACTCGATGTCACATAGGCACGGACTCGTCTGGATATCTGAGCACCAGCCACTCTTGTCTCCGTAGGCACAATCTGAAAGCACAGGATCAGAAAAGAATCAGAAGGAAATTCCCCCTATAGATGACTACGGATGAAGACACCACCCGCCATAACCTCTTAAATACATGTATGCTCATTCCATCGACAGCGCAGTACGTTTCCCGGGAATGAGGATGCCCAGGGTGCGGTCTACGTCGAGCACCACAACTGCGTAAAGTCGTGCACTTTGATTGAAAGAATCACGATGCCTTAACAGCCAGTAACTATTACCCTGTATGCTATTACCTCACCTGGGATGGACGTGTCCTTTACTGCAGCGCATGACTTGCAACACAGATTTTCATTGTACTCGTCGTAGCAATAGATCGGACTAGCCGGGATATTCCCCGTGCACCAATCACTCCTGTCTCCGAAGGAGCAGTCTGAAAACACCGGATCGAAAACGAATCAGAACGGAATACACCGGTCAGTGAAGACTTTCAAGCGTATGTCAACGAGTGAAGACAGAACTGGCCACGCCCATCATTTTTTGGCGTTTTCCATCGTCAGTGCAGTGCGTTTTGCCGTCAAGGACGGCAACAGCACCAAAGGCGGCCATTTTGTTGCGTCAGTGATTGCCCTCTTAAAGGCTCCGAGAAAAATACATGTAATAGAGTGTTATATTATGCAAAGCTAACAACGGTAATTTTCACACGCAAATTCCAAAATTTCAATTGAAAGAAACACAATTTTCCTATTGTCACGTGCATATGCATGCCCTAAAAGACACTGCAGACACTGAATTGACTTACGTGGATTAGACGTGTCATTCGCATCAGCGCAGGACTTGCAACACAGATTTGCGTTATAAGAGGAGTAGCAATAGCCGGGACTAGTCTTGATAATTGAACACCAGCCACTCCTGTCCCCGTAGGGGCAGTCTGAAAAAAAACAGATTAAAGCGTTCCCAAGTGCAGCGATGATCAAACATACCGGGCCTACACTGTTAAAAATGCTGACAGCACTTTGTTGGCAGCAGAGTAACACAACACTTTTCTGTATTTTGACAGCACCCGTTTACTGTATTTCGGCAGCAAAATTGCATAAATTCGACAACAAATGCTGTCTTTAAAACTGAGAAACTGTAATCTTGCTGTTAAATTCCAGTGAAAAAAACAGCAGTCTGCAGTGAAATAAATTTTACAGCAACCTTGCAGTGAAAATTCTCCTGTAAATTTACAGATATTTTTAACAGTGTAGATGGTTTTCAGGCTAGACTGTAGGTACGTACATGTACACCACAGCATAAGCTACATGTAACAATAGCTCGAGTCAGGTCATTCAAAAGACAATTCAATTTATCTGAGTGTTCAATACCTACCAGGATTTGTCAATTTATGAGCCGGACATGATTTGCAGCAGTGCTTCTCATAGTGATAGCATCCCGTCAGATCCTGGGAAACGATTTGGGCACAGGACATGCCATTCAGACACCCATCACCAACCATCTGATGCTACAGGGTTAGCCGCATAGAAACTCCTATAGTGCTTCGACACCCTATCGGTGTTAAAATGCATGGAAAAATGTACAGCACTATCGGCAGATGGGCTCCGCTAGCGCTAGCGGAGTTTCTATGCGGCCACCCCTGGATTAGAGTCTTTACCTATATTTTGTTTCATGCACAAGCAATGGCAGGAAATGGTCCTACCTTACAGAGTGACAGCCACTGAATGGTGCATAGTTTTAAAATCCACTAAATTATAATTAATCCAAAACATCTACATATACATCAATTTTTTTTAGTCAGGTAAACTGCATTTTGGTTCCCGAAGCCACCGCTAGGGCTAGAAGGCTTCGGCTCTGGCTGCCATTTTGCTGCTGACGTCACTGTAATGGTCCATTTTCTGGTAAAATTTCATTCTCCTCCCAGTCCGGTCTACAAAACGGCGATTATTTTGACTTTTTGTTACAGATCTGCAACACATACCAACTTTCTCATCAACTGAAACTTCCTCGGTGTTGCCATTTCGCACGATTCGGCGTGTTCAATCACATTAGCACCCACGTGGTTACCGGCATTCCATTCTAAAAATAACCCGGGATGTCAACATTACGGTATCCGCGCATGCGCACTGAGATCCGCGACAAATTTTTGTCGCGAAAATGGCAGCCAGAGCCGAAGCCTTCTAGCCCTAGCGGTGGCTTCGGGAACCAAAATGGGTAAACTGAGGAAATATGTAACCTAATGTTGTCTGTTCCTCGTTCCAGGCGATGTAAAGCAATCGTCGTCGGACGCCTACCGTTCACCCTTTCCAAAGAGTTGCCGGCCTTTCTCGCAGGGTCTAGAGCATCAAGCACGGTCTCGGAGTATACGGGAGCAGGAAAAAAGTGGAATGAACTCGCAAAGACACACAACCTCCAGGCTTTCCCAGCAAAGCCTGTTACTTTCGTTTATTCTTATTCCATGTAACCAAATCAGCACGGGGATTATCAGTTGAGAAATGCAGTGTACTATGGGGTGAAGTGGCTTGTGCAGACTTACCTTCCCTGCACAGTGATTGTGCAGACTTACCTTCCCTGCACAGTGATTGTGCAGACTTACCTTCCCCCACTGAGACTAAGATCGTGTAAAAAGCTTTTGCGTCGGCCAAAGGGTTTCTTGCAAAGACACGAAACCCTGGGCAGCGTGTCCACCACGCTTTGTTAGCACTGGGGGCAAAGTAGCAATGATTTGTGAGAAGTTAGAACGGTAACCATGGCCATTCTTTGTTATGATAGTTTATTTATTTATATATTATTAGACCAACACAATTACAAGAGTTTGGTTACCAGGCGCGGATCCAAGACATTTGGCGGGGGGGGGGGGGGTCAGGGGTGGTGGCGAGCANCCCCCTCTGGATCCGAGCCTGTTTACAATATAGTATAATAACGACTGCCAGGACACAAACAAGACCACTTATGCCCGCTCTCGTTTGTGCCCTTGCATATAATGCAGATTTTACCAAGAATCCTAGGACAGATAATGCATTCTTTAAAAAATGCCCTTTCTTGTCAGAAAGAATCAGTCACAAAAATTCACAACGGGCGACAGTTGAAATCGATATGGCTTAAAAACACGAAAGATACATGTATCACTGATCACAATGATTTCTCTCACAAAAAATACGAGGGCGGGTCAGAAAGTTCTGTCACTTTACCGAAATTTTTCATACAAGTCATTGAATGTTGGTAATTAAATTCACATTCCTTCAAATTAGATTTCCTTAACTTCTATGCAACGTTGCTTCCTCATCTTCCATTGTTTGAAACATTGGCGGTACTCTGAATCAGGTATGGTTCTCAACACTGTGATGGACAGAACTTTGTGATCCTCTCTTACATAGAAAACAGTATACCGCATATAAAAGAAAGAGCTACATGTATCATGGATATACAGTGAGTACCTGATTAACTGGTGGTTGTTAGAATTTTCTAAGTCCATATCAATGGGTCCACAAAAGGAGAGTTGGCTAGGAATGAACCCCAGTTTATAATAACAAGTGAAACATGCGGCAATCAGAAAATGAACACACCTTTTAGCATTGTTGTGCATGGTGGTAATGACCAGGCTCATGAAACAAGGGATGTCTGTTTCAATAATTTTTCATGGTGTTCCGGCTAGGACATTAACCACCCTTGAAACATTCACTCTCGTTATTGAAAAGAGGTTACTATTGTTGCATGCCAAGACTTGAAGGATTTCAAGGTTCATGACCCTATTCATTGAAGTCCCTGGATCTTTGAGCAATACCAACAGACCCCAATAGTTTACTTCTTTCATAGGCTTAGGCCTACCCCGTTGTGGTCCTAAAATGCATATTATAATGAGGAGAACCTGGTGTTAGTAAATCATGCCAGACCACCAGTAAATCAGGTACTCACTGTATTTATTCAAAGTTGGTTACATGTAGCTAATACGGAAAGCGACGACATAAAATCAAGAAATAAACACAGGACATGTGGTAATAAATTGAGAACGTACAGAACTTTCAAACAAAGGCACAAACTTGACGCTAGGTGGCAATATCAGAGTATATCACCACTAGTATCGACGCTCGGTTTCCATCTTGAAAAGTAGTGCAAGCGCGGAGCGAACAGTAGAAATTCTTCCAATAGTTAAGCGGTCACCCCATCACTCGTTTTCTACGCCTACAATATAGATCGTTGAAGATAGGTGTATAAAGGTATAGAGTGATACAAACATCGGTGGAGTAATAATAAAGTTATTCTGTTGCATTTTCGACAAGATAAATACTGTTTTCTGCAAATAATACCATTTTGAAAAAGAAGTTCGTGTCACGTGATAGACCAGCCCACCGACGATGACGTCAAGGGTTTCAAGATGGCGATCTAGCGTCGATGGCGGTGTTAAAATGGAGTATGACAAAGGTACATATATTAACTCTGTCCTGTCGGGTGGCTGGGATTGTCTGGGCTAGTCGCCTGGGCAACGGATCTTAGTCCTAGTGACCAGGATACGACTGGACCGGGCGGTGTTGGTCGCTTTGACTGGGCAAAGTTTATCTGTTTGATGATGCTAATTGTCAGTCACATTAGTCTGTTTTGTTTTCATGTTCGCCACATCTAAATCTATTGTATAGTCTACGACGGACAGCCATAATGCCACTACAGTGTAAATACTGTCAGTAAACAAGAGGCCCATGGGCCTTGCGCTCAGCTGAATATGACGTGTCAACTCTCCAGGTTGAAAAAAGGGAAAGTGAGACAAGTCCAAATATTTCACCTGTTAATGGCTAGCAAGCGAATATCGAAGATCTCAAGTTATGGAGGAGAATGCGAAATCCGAATCCAAAATGGTTTTTGAAGTAGGCCCCTAACTAGAATAAAAATTGATATGCTGCACCACCTGACCATCTGTTGTGGACCATAGTGTCAACCATGAAATTCTCAACAATCTGAGATTTCACCTAAGTTGAAAACCTCAGTTAAGTCCCCAGCACCTTTGAACACTGAGTCAAGTCATTTCTGAGTTATAGTGCTTTGATGATTTTGGGTTATGCCACCTGGTGGCCATATTGGAAGTCAAATCAGGCCGAAATTTGACGGGCACCTAAAGGTCATCTAGAGGGAAGTACATATCAAGTTTGAGCACTCCAGGTCAAGCCGTCGCTGAGTTATAGCACCCAGATGATTTTCAGGTTACACCACCTGGCGGCCATATTGGATGTCTGATCGCGCAGAAACTCTGTATCTAATGCAAGTTTGTGCAAGATGTGAAGTAGCTCAGTGAAGTAATGGCGAACTGTGACAGGTTTGTTACTTTTATACAACTTTGACCTCAGTGACCTTGAAAAGTAGGTCAAATCAAAAACCCGTTACATATGTTATGTACAGGGCTGGAGCTGGCCATTACTTTTCTTAGTCAGAGTAAAGAAAATCCACTGTTGAACAATAGGCCCTATTGTTCAGGGTTCAATAGGTTCCTTACTTTGGCTAAAAAGAGTAATGGCCAGCTCAAGCCCTGTATGTATCCTAATTAGATACACCTCTGATAAAAATTTGGAGATGATCCAGTCAGCAGTTCAGGAGTTATTGCACTTTTTGTGTTTTTGGTTTTGGCCACCTGGAGGCCAAGCCAAGAATCGAATCGGACCGAAACTTGGTGTCATAGGTCATCTGACCTAGGGGTATATATGTACCAAGTTTCAGATCAATAGCTCCAGCGGTTACAAAACGTGCCCTGCCCACGGACGATGACGACGGACGCTGCACTTTTGTAAGAGCTTACGGGTGAGCTAAAAATACTCAAGAGTTTGTTGACAATCTGAACAAAACGGGCAAAGGTCACTAGACAAGACCAAAATTCTATGAGGAGTTGGATCAGCTGTATGGTACCAGTGCATCTCTAAAGGCCAAGACAGTGTTTGATTCTATGGAAGAAGGTGGGAAAGGAGCCATTGGTGGTGAAAGTGACGAAGACAAAATGCAACCCAAACCATCAAATGCACCAGATGAGATAGAGAACGTGGAGAACAAAACAGCCAAGGCAGAGAAGAAGAGGAAGAAACTTTCTGATAAGATGTCCCCCAAGATAAGAATGATGGTCCAGTTGGTGGAGAATAATTCTACTTGTTTAAACAGTGCTAGATCAGTCGCGCGTAACGGTATTTCAACACGAATTGGAGGAGACAGCAGCCCGGTTTTATGGGTGTACCACGTCCCATAGGTCCCTCCGCTTCAGCTACGCTTGCTTCCAGTGGAGGAGTTACTTAGGATGTCAGAAAGGCAGTTTTCTTCCATGGAGCCTACTGCTTCAGCTTCTCTACCCTCCTATGACGACGAGGAAGAAGGGGACAACCAGGAGGATAATAGGCCTATGTCTAGGGCTGAGGATAATGAAGATGACTATTTCGAAGAGTCCTCGTATCGGGACTCGGTGGAATTGCTGTTTTGGATCTTCCTCAGCCTACATCCAACCAACACCCAGGCTTATATGTCAAGATTCGGATAAAACTCTATTGGCCTGACCCGACTGACCCATGCCCCACTTATAGCAAATGACGTCCTGGGAGTTGTAAATAAAGCAGACAGAAATAGAAATGATTACCATGATTATTTTTGGAAATGATAGAGACAACCCATTTGTCCAAATCATTAGATTATTTGCAAACTACTTCATATACACTTCGAAACAAAATAGCTCTACGCCCACAATTACTGCCTTTCTGCCAATCCTAAAATCATAAGAGTTGATAAACTGGCCTCAAATCGTCAGTGGCCAGCCATTCTATTGTAAGGCTGCTTTTCCGCGGGGCGTTTGCGGGCGCGGAATGGGAGGTGGGCACGAGTGGACTAAATCGATCCAACGTATTTCCCTTAGCTGTTTCGCACGCACCCGCTCCCGCCACCGGGACCGGGGACGCCTTGTGGAGGGGCGGCTTAGGGCTGCGCGTGCCGGGCGTCCGGGGGCTGAGGGCGATAGGTTGTATGCGAAAACATCGCTTTTGCGTC
>NMRB01000113.1:535478-604490 GCA_002633025.1 Notospermus geniculatus | reverse complement strand
GGGGGGGGGGGGGGGGGCTCCCTAAGACCATTACAGTGTTTGTAGTCTGTATGGGGAAAAAAACTGCAGAGGATAAACCCGGGGGGAGGGGGGTCTTCTTTCCTTCTTTTCATTGTATGTTTACGCATTATGTAAAATTTTATTTTGAAAATCAATAAAAATCTAAATAAAAAAAAAGAAGAAATGATTACCATATGTGCACTGCTATGAGATCCCGCCTACATTATCTTGAACTGGGTGGTTCAACTTGGGTTTCAAGCACGGTCTGTAAGGAAAGATATGGCGACCCGGAAGTGGTTGCAGCAGCGTTTATCAAACGGGCATTGAAATGGTCTAATATAAAACCGGACAATCCAAAGGCACTGGATGAATTCCCTGTATTCCAACATCGGGTGTCTAATTTCGGGACAGTGTGACACGGGCTTTACGGAAATGCTGGTCAAACGCTCGAATATTCCGACAATATCCGTCAGCTTGTGGAGAAGTTACCGTTCTACCATCACGACAAGTGGTGGAATATCGTGCAGAACACTAAGGAATTCAAGGATGTCGTGCAGTTTAAGCATTTAGTAGACTTGTGCACAGAGAGGTACGAAAGGCGAAAGGACCCGCTTTACGGAAGGAAAGTTCTTGCATCTGACGCGAAGATTTCTGGTGGAAAGCAGGGAAACCATTCTGAGTAAAAGGCCCAAGAATGATCCTTCCTTCTTTCTTAGAAGTGGAGAAGTGGACAATGTGTATGAGGATGGGGTACATCTCAACAGGTTTGGTAGAGAACGAATGCTCCAGAGTTGGGGATTTTCTCTGTCTCTGTCTAATCCAAATGCCTTCTCCGTCATATCTAGTAGTAGCTGTTCAAAAGGATCCCCACACCTCTAGTTCTAAAGGACAACAGTCAAATAAGATGTGAATGTGAGATTTATAAGGCAACAAATTTCTGTTCCAACTCAGTGTCAGTAGGAGAGAAAACTTGAGCAATACCTCGAGTGGGTGAAAGCAAAGGACAAAGAATCGTACTTGAGTTCCTTTCTTCGATCGTCTTTACCCAAGGGTGCAGGGAAAAAATCAGGAAAAAGACAGAACGTCTGCAGTTGCCAAACAAATTTCTGTACAGCAAAACGTACACCACCACCGCCGCCGCCGCCGCCACCACCACCACCACCACCACCACCACCAACACCACCACCACCACCACCACCCGGTGGTTTCATAGAAGAGGGTTGTAGTTTTTGGGTTGTAGTTTTTGATAATGGCTAATCGAAGAAATGTGAGTCATGTAGGACAGACTTCCGTAGGAGGGTGAAAATAGCCTCGTCTGACATAACTTTGGTTCACAGAGAAAGATATTTCTACCCGAAAAACGATGGGGATAAAAGCATTGGGACGCCAACAAGATTCAAAGAGAGGAATGTTTATTATCACACTGATGCAAATTGTGTGAAACGGAGACATCCACATTTTGACTCCACTTTGGTAAAACAAGAGGCTGATGTCAAAGAGAGGAATGTTTATTATCACACTGATGCAAATTGTGTGAAAGAGAGACATCCACATTTTGACTCCACTTTGGTAAAACAAGAGGCTGATGTCAAAGAGGGGGATGTTTATTATCACACCGATGCAAATTGTGTGAAACAGAGACATCCACATTTTGACTCCACTTTGGTAAAACAAGAGGCTGATGTCAAAGAGAGGAATGTTTATTATCACACTGATGCAAATTGTGTGAAAGAGAGACATCCACATTTTGACTCCACTTTGGTAAAACAAGAGGCTGATGTCAAAGAGAGGCATGTTTATTATCACACTAATGCAAATTGTGTGAAAGAGAGACATCCACATTTTGACTCCACTTTGGAAAACAAGAGGCTGATGTCAAAGAGAGGAATGTTTATTATCACACTGTGAAACAGACATCCACATTTTGACTCCGCTTTGGTAAAACAAGAGGGTGATGTCGAAGAGAGGAATGTTTATTATCACACTGATGCAAATTGTGTGACAGAGACATCCACATTTTGACTCCACTTTGGTAAAACAAGAGGCTGATGCCAAACACAAACTCAAAGATGTACATTGGAGACTGCTCAGGGGTGACCTGACTATCTTCCAGTTGGCTCATTTGAATTTTGAATTCACAATGCCTACATTTTGCAGAGACATCCACATTTTGGCTCCATTTTGGTAAAACAAGAGGCTGATGCTAAACACAAACTCAAAGATGTACATTGGAGACTGCTCAGGGATGGCCTAGACTATCTTCCAGTTGGCTCATTTGAATTTTGAATTGACAATGCCTACATTTCGCAGAGACATCCACATTTTGACTCCACTTTGGTAAAACAAGAGGCTGATGCTAAACACAAACTCAAAGATGTACATTGGAGACTGCTCAGGGATGGCCTAGACTATCTTCCAGTTGGCTCATTTGAATTTTGAATTGACAATGTCTACATTTTGTAGAGACATTTTTGACTCCACTTTGGTAAAACAAGAGGCCGATGCCAAACACAAACTCAAAGATGTGCTCAGGGATGACCTACACTATCTTCCAGTTGGCTCATTTGAATTTTGAATTGACAGTGCCTACATTTTGTCTCAGCCTTGTTTTGTACATGGTTGCGATGTTTGTTTGTGGACATGGCTCTCAGGGCAATAAAAAATGGTCGTAAACTGTTTTTATTGCCCTACGGGCAATCTGTTTTTAGGGCAAGGATTTTCACTACAGTTAGGCCTGCTTTCCAAGACTTCACCTCGTCGATGGAAAAGGAGAGCAGACGATATTGATTCTCCATCACCGCATGCTGCAGGAAGAAGTCGAAAGAAACTGAACTTTGAGGCAACCTCTAAAATGTTCCAAAAGGCCACCTCTGTGACCTCTTAAGATGAGAGTGTCAGCTTTGGACAACAGAAGAAGATAGAAAAGACACTGAAGGTTAATGTTGAATTTGTGTAAGTTATGGGTATCGTCACGTAGTAATGATGAAACCCGGAACAAAATTTACAGATGACATGCAACTCTCAGTCCCAAGGCCCAACATGCATGCTTGCTCTGATGCTAGGGTGCCCCTATCGTACATTCCATAGGCCTACTGAAATTCACCATGTTTCTATACATGCACTTTGTCTTTTCAGGTGATGATACTGGATGCTGAAGGCAACCTTGAGAAGTCCAGAGTTGTCAAGGATCCTGGTATCCATAAGATGTGTCTGGCAATAAGGAGATACCGTACAGACGAGAACATAGCATTTACTGCATACAATAGCAAATCGCTAAAGTCCATGCTTCAAAGGCTGGCAATGGAAGAACGTGGGAGCCAATGCCAGGGACTCTGCAGCTTGAAAACGCCATCGATTTTGAGAGCCACATCCCCCGAAGCACTCAAATCATTCAGCCATGAAGACGTTGGAACTGAGTGGGAAAAGAGAGCACCTCTCTTGTACCTCGCCCTGGGTGCCATCACGAAGAAACCGTTGATGCCCAGTACTGTTCACGCTGGTGCAAGTCTACTGAAGACAAGGAACGAGGAGATGTCCAGATCTGCCTATGCGATTGGCCTTGCATTAGACCATGGCGGTGCAACTGACAAAATAAGTACCGTGTGGCGAGTAGAGCTAGTACATGAGAACGAAACATTTCCTTCGTTTAATGTTAAAATATGGAAGTGATTCAGTATTCAACTTATTTCAGCAAAGACTTCTATAGTTAGTAACTTTGTCAGTTTTGTTGTAAGCGAGACAAAGAAAGATCAGCCATACCACACTGACATGGTGCATGGGATGTGCACATGTGCAGTGGGGCTTAACGGTGCCCCTTGTAAACATAGGGAAATAAGATAACAAATACAGGAAAATACGGCCCTGAAAAGTGAAATATCCGTTCTTAAGGAAAGTGTTAGTAGGAAAGATGTGCAGCTCAATTATCTGTCTCATATGTTGCTCAGAATACTGCTAACGATGACGCTCAACCGTGTAGTTCTCTGCAGAAGAAAAAATTCATTGGAGTACATGTATCCAGTTTTCAGACAGTTAAAACTACCAGAACTGTTTGCCAAAAAGGCTGCACCAAAGACTGAGCCCATCTGGAGAGTAGTAAAAATGCTGAAAAAAGCATTAGAAAATGCCTCAAAGGGAATGCTGTGATTTGGGGCTCCAGCACTATAATGTTTTGTACCCGTAGTGTTCCTGGTCAGTCTGCACCCTATTCGTGGGCGGGTGCTAATGGAAACGTCAGCATCGCTAAACTTTTCCTACCAGGCAATACCCGTTCAGTACGCGTCTAAGCTTAAAACACTGTAAATCTTGTTGATACCACAAAGCGTGTAAATCCTTATGCCCGGGATGCAGTCACCCCTATTGGGAAGTTCGCGTGCATGATTTCGTGTAATGGCAAGACGGTCCAGGACACAGTTTTTGTCCTGCCGGGTAGTTCAGAGTGTCTGTTGAGTGTTAAAACCAGTTGTGCCCTTGGCCTTTTGCAGATAGCTGATTAAATGGTGTGGTCTATGTCTGAGGTTGATCAATTTGTGAGTAAGCACCCTGAGCTCACCACAGGTATAGGGAAGCACAAAGGTAGATTATATAAGTTGCATATTGATCAGAATGTAAAGCCGGTTGCCCAGAAAGCTAGGCGTCTTCCCCTCCACCCTAGAAAGAAGGTAGAAAAAGAGATCAAAGGGCTCCTGGAAGCCGACATAATTGAAAAGGCTTCTGGTCCCACGACGTGGGTGTCGCCGATTGTAGTAGTTCCCAAAAAGGGAACTGAAGAGGTTCGACTGGACTTTGTGTAGACATGAAAGTTCCCAATCGGCCATTGTCAGGGAGAGGCATCCCACTCCCACAATCGATGATATTGTGGATCACCTCAATGGGTCCACAGTATTCTCGAAGATTGATTTGCCTCAAGGTTACCTCCAGGGAAAACTAAACCTCCAGATGGTTCTTCTGTACTATAAGTCCTAGTGTCACTGTTTGCAACATGGCAGAGTATGGAAAGTGGACTGTTCAGAAACTTAAAAATGAGTTGTTATCAAACAGAGGAGCGTCACTTACAGGCAGAAACAGGCAGAAAAAGTGATCTAATCATTTTCAACCTCAGATGCCTCCATCATTGACGTAATCATCATATCAGACTTGATATTTTGTCCATCACTCTCTTAGGGATGGCACAAATCGGCTCCCATAACCAGTTAACACCTAGAGCAATAGAAACAAGTTCTACCCTTTGGTTTTTATATCCTAGAAATCAAATGAGCTGATTATTTTTTATCTGAGATTTTTGGGTTATGGTGATATCGACGTTTGATATCACGAAATTTGATATTTCGAGATTACTTGCCACAATGTCAACTGATCAAGTCTAAATTCATGCCTGCTTATCCAAGGACAGGACTGTGGTAAAATCCTCATGTGTCCGGGTGATTGAGACATCATGAGATTTTGATATTTTCTTGATAATTTTCTTGATAACTTGATAATTAGCAATATCTCTGCCCGTGGTTGAGGTAGAGACATGATATCACCCACGCTTAGGTTATTGAGCGTGCCCATTTCGATTATACAATGACCTTGATGATCAGGTCAAGGTCAAACTTGATAATTTGAAATGTCTCTGTCTGTGGTAGCAGTGGAGGTTTGATAAAACCCATATTTAGGTTATTTAGGAGATGCCAATTTCGATTATGTAATAACCCTGATGATCATAGGTCAAGGTCAAGGTCAGAGGACAAGGTCAAACTTCCCAAAGAACTGATAAACAATGAAACTCACGAAACAGAAAGTGGATAGCAAAACTTATAGTACAGTAGAGACCCCTATTATCGAGAGGTTGAACTACATGTATATTCTGGATAGCCCATTGGAGTTAGATCCGAAAGTCGTGACATCACTACATTTCCAAAATGGACTGAAAAATAGAGGGTTTAAAGCTTCCCATGCAATTGAAAGGCCTGGTCATGTTCGGCTACCACCGCTCTGCACCTGCCCTTCAGAATGACCACCAGGATGACGATGTCATTGCAAAGCCCCTGGTCTATAAGATACATGTAGCCTATAGCTATCATCGTCTCTTTGATAATGCAAATGTATTATCAAAGATGCAGATGCAGGCCGGGCGACAGGGCAGATTAGTACATTTTAGTGAATGTTCTGTACGAGAGACATTAAAAATTAGTCATCAAAAATCTTGATGTGCTTTCTTTGTTCTTTTCTTTGCAGACGTCCTGTCTTGGCGGTTCCTCAGTCGAAGAAGTTGGTGAATAGTAAGGCTGCTAAGTCCTTACCGTACCAAAGAAGTTACCAAAGAACTTGCAAAGATATTGCCAAAAAACTTGCCAGAGAAATTGTCAAAACCAATTGCCAAAGAAACCTGCCAAAGAAATTGCCAAAAAAAACTTACGCCCGTATTCTGAAAGCTCACTCACACTCACACTCCACTCATACTCAAGTGAGTGTCACTCAAGTGTGGCCCAAGGGACACTCAAGTACGAGTGTGAGTGTGACCTCAATAATTTGAGGGACCACTCACACTTAATGAGTGATCCATATTCTTAGATTCACAGAGGTCACTCAACTGTCACGAAGTCAAGTGCCCCTTGAGTAATAGTTGGTCTTCAGTGTGCACACTGGTTTTGTATTGCCAGTACGAGTGTGAGTGTGACCTCAATAATTTGAGGGACCACTCACACTTAATGAGCTTTGGTTAATCTGAAACGTCTCCCGAACTCATCGTCGGTGAGTGTGAGTGAGGTCTCTGAAAGGTTCAAGTGTGAGGTAGATCGTTCACTCATTGAGTATTGAGTGGCACTCATTGAGTGTCAAGTGATACTTTCAGAATACGGGCCTTAGTACCGTATCACAAAACATGTACGGCAAGTATCTTTCTTCTTTTCCAGGTCAACATCTCCGGACAGATGACAAAGGTTATTCAAGAGAAAACCGAGAAAACCTTGTCATACAGCAACAAGATCATTGCAATGAAGATATTTGCTCTTTCTGTTCAGAAGACATCTGTAAACCTGACACTGTGGGGAAGGCTGAGACATGTGTCAGGGCTGTTAGAGAGTGGCTGTCTCCCAACCATTTGAAGGGCAATGATGACAAAACTGAAATTCTCATCATTGCCCCTCGAAGGAAAATACATCGCTTAAGGCCACTCCCAACAAAACAAATTGGCACCAGCTCATTACAGGTATCACAACAAGTCCGCAATCTTGGAGCCCTCTTTGACGAACATATGTCGATGTCAAGCCAAGTGTCTAAAGTGGTCCAGGGTGTGTACTATCAGATCAAACGCATCTCCAAAATAAGGAGGTACCTTGATGACACAACCTGTGCCAGGGTTTTAAACGCCCTGGTCACTTCAAGACTTGACTTCCAAAATGGGCTCCTACTGGGATTACCTGACTGTGAGGTGGAGCGCCTCCAGAAGGCTCAAAATGCGTCAGCGCGCTTATTGACGGGAACGAAGAAACGTGAACACATCACGCCCGTCCTGAAACATCTACACTGGTTGCCAGTGAGGGCACGCATTGAATACAAGACATTGCTTATGACTCACCGGGCCATTCATGACCCACTGTGTCCCCGGTATATGCAAGATCTGGTGAGCCTCCATCAGCCTCGGCGCCAGCTGCGGTCATCCACTGACCCATGGACATTGTCCATTCCACGTGCCAAGGGTGTCTTTGGTGACCGCAGCCTCAGGGTTGTTGCGCCGAGGCTATGGAACACTTTGCCCGAGTCTTTGCGTGCCCTCACTGACACAGCGATATTCAAGCGTCGACTGAAAACATTTTTATTTTTGAAGTATCTTAACTGAGCACAGCCAAATGTCTTACTCCTTCAATTTTATCGCAAAATGTTTAAATCATTATTATTATTGTTATTACCATTCCTACTACTATTTCTTATATTATTACTTGTCGATTTTTAATGCCTTCTCTACTTCTTGTACAGTGCTTTGTAAATGTACAACATTATTTAGCACTTTAAAATAATTTATAATAATAATAATAATAAAAAGTGCAGGTCGACCGTGCCTACGAATCCACAATCTCTCCGTTTCCAACTACAACAATGTTAAACACCTCCAAAGTACACCAACAACAACCATCAACGAAATGGAAATCACAACCATACGCCCTACTTCCCAGGTCACTCACATGTCCATCTAAATACATGTAGGCGTATACACATACCACCTCGTATAAACAGGCCTCCTCGTGTGTGCAGTCCTGATGTCAGATATTTGAGGACGCAAGCACCCTATGCCTGAAAGTTCCTCCAAATTGCTCATAAGATAAAGAAAGCCTGGACATACACAAACAAAATGTAAATAAACAATGAATTTTGTGGCCCGCAAAAATACCGTGATACATTATCTTTAAGGGACACAGCTTCAGTGAAACGGAGTGGATTTTAATATGTGCAGACATAGCAAATGCTTTATCATTTATCCATAGTCGTGGCATACTCCACAATGACCTGCATGCCAAAAATGTATTGATAACTTTGCAGAAGCGTCCAGAGATAATTGACTTCGGAAAAGCAACGTTGAAGAAGTGTCCAAGACGATATTTTCTGTCTGATGAGGAAAGTAAAGTGTACCAGTATGCCATTAAACATTAGGGGCCATATTCATAAAGGGTGTTTTGCCTAATCAGCGTACAAATTCTGCATTACACAGGTTAAAGGCCTAGAAAACTATTGTTCTGTCTTCTGTATGCTGCCTGATCTCTGGCATTTACCCACAAGATGATCACACGCGTCTAACTTTCCTGCGTCTCAGTGTGGGAGGACAAAAGAAAGTGTTGGACAAATTCTAGACAAGCCTGCCTGATCGTTTAACTTTTCCTTTGTCCTCTTGGACTAAAGCCTCGCTTATGGCGCCCTACGCTGTGACAGAAACAGCGTCAACAAATTGCAACTGGTAACTTATGTCGCCACCGAGTAGAAAAATACCGATCGGTCGCAACTGCCTGGAACTAGTTTATCGCCGTCTTTTGAATGCTTATGTCGACACAGATTTCCTTTGATTTTAAGTAACGTGGTGATTAGGTCACGTGGTCACGTTAGGCCACGTGGAATGTAAAGCGAATTTCATTGGCTGTCTTCAGGATACAGTTGTCAACTAGTCGCTGAAGTTGAACATACTTTCAGGATCTGGATATTTTAGTTTCCAACTAGTTGGCAACTAGTTACTCTCTGACGCCCGAGAGCGTATGTCACCTAGTAGTTGTGACTAATTAGTTCCATCTACGCGCCGATTATCAGTTGCGAACTAGTTCTGACTGTACGTTAGTGCGACATAAGCGAGGCTTTAGACGTCTTTTGAATGCTTATGTCGACACAGATTTCCTTTGATTTTAAGTAACGTGGTGATTACAGGGTTCGTACACCTTTAGGCTCTCAAATTTCAAGGACTTTTTAAGGACTTTCAAGGTCTGATTTCAGCAAAATTCAAGGACATTTTCGTCAAATTTGTATGCCAGGGTGGGTATTTCCCGGCATCTTGACAAAACAAAACCCCAGAGACATCAAAACTTCGGAAAGAATGAGCAAATAATCAACGCATGAACGATGCCATTCATTGTCAGCAATGATGAAAATATAAGGACTTTCATTGACATTTTAAAGATGTCAGAATTCAAGGATATTCCAGGTCCTGGAGATATTATTCCTAAAATTCATTGATATTCAAGGATTTCAAGCACCTGTATGAACCCTGGATTAGGTCACGTGGTCACGTTAGGCCACGTGGAATGTAAAGCGAATTTCATTGGCTGTCTTCAGGATACAGTTGTCAACTAGTCGCTGAAGTTGAACATACTTTCAGGATCTGGATATTTTAGTTTCCAACTAGTTGGCAACTAGTTACTCTCTGACGCCCGAGAGCGTATGTCACCTAGTAGTTGTGACTAATTAGTTCCATCTACGCGCCGATTATCAGTTGCGAACTAGTTCTGACTGTACGTTAGTGCGACATAAGCGAGGCTTTAGACGCAGGAAAGTACGCGTGTGGTTATTCTGCAGTTGAACGCCTCTGGTAAAGCACCATACAGACATCAGACAATAGTTTTCTAGGCCTTTAACCTGTGTAATGCAGAATTTGTACGCTGTTCAGGCTAAACACCCTTCATGAATATGGCCCTAAATGCGGCTTGGGAGTTGAGGGTTCCTTCAGGACAAGCTCAGACAGATTCAAGTGATGTTTATTCATTTGGAAAGCTGATGAAAGCAATAGTGCATGACGGTTCGGTGCCGAAATTGGGACCCATTTCTTTTTTTTTATTTAGATTTTTATTGATTTTCAAAATAAAATTTTACATAATGCGTAAACATACAATGAAAAGAAGGAAAGAAGACCCCCCTCCCCCCGGGGTTCTCCTCTGCAGTTTTTTTCCCCATACAGACTACATGTACAAGCACTGTAATGGTCTTAGGGAGCCCCCCCCCNCCCCCGCGCGGTGACGCCCGATAAGCACCGCCCGCCACTGTGCTCGGAGTGTCACCGACGACGCGAAAACCAACAGTGCCCCCGCGCACGGAAAAGCTCCGACAGAAAGTCGCCCCTAGGCCGGTCCACCGGACACCCGGAGAGCGGACGCAAAAGCGACGTTTTCGCATACAACCTGTCGCCCTCACCCCCCGGAAGCCCGGCACGCGCAGCCCTAAGCCGCCCCTACACGAGGCGTCCGCGGACACGGTCCCGGTGGCGGGAGCGGGTGCGTGCGAAACAGCTAACGGAAATACGTTGGATCGATTTAGTCCACCCGCGCCCGCCTCCCATTCCGCGCCCGCAAACGCCCCGCGGAAAAGCAGCCTTACAATAGAATGGCTGGCCACTGACGATTTGAGGCCAGTTTATCAACTCTTATGTGTGATTTTAGGATTGGCAGAAAGGCAGTAATTGTAGGCGTAGAGCTATTTTGTTTCGAAGTGTATATGAAGTACTTTGCAAATAATCTAATGATTTGGACAAATGGGTTGTCTCTATCATTTCCAAAAATAACGTCTTTTGGGTCAATACTTAAGTTGAGATTACGTAAAAATAGCCATTCTCTCAACTGTAACCAGAAGGTTTTTACAATGGGACATTCGAAAAGGAGATGTAAAGTTGTTTCCCGATTAATATCGCAAAAGCTGCACCTGTCAGTTACAGACAAGTTTCATTTTATAGAGTTCTCTATTGGTGGCTACCATGTGGTGTACGATCTTGAAATGGAATGCTTGTAATTTTGTGTCTTTTGTTACGGAAAAACAACTTGAATAATACGTTTGCCAATCATTTTCTTGAATCCCTAACAATTCTGTCCATTTAGCTTTTGCTTTGCTCTCCGGTATAGGTTTTTGGTCAATTATTTTCCAGTAGAAAAAGTTTGTAGGCTTATCCAATTGCTTCAATTTTTTAATGTTGTGGCATATAGAAATATTATCAAGGTTGCTTCCGAAATTGGCTATTCTCTGTTTCCAACATTTGGGGATGGACCTACAGATATTGTGATAGATTAGAAAGTTGATATCGAACCCGAACTTAGTCCCAAATTCTTGGTATGTGAGGATTTCCCCCACTTCATTAAAAAAATCGTTTACATACAGTAGCCCCCTTAAGTATAAACTTCTATTAAACGTTTCCCGCGTGTCCCCAAAAAATGAGTTATACCATAGCGGCTGAGATAGGAAATCTACCGGAGTTTGTGGTTCTTCGGGCTTTATTTCGGCCCATGCCATAAATACACTTTTCCAAAATGGCGGGAATGAGTTAGCAACATGTTTTAGTGCTTTTTGATGGATGTTGGGACCCATTTCCGATGCTTCCCGTGATATTGAAGTTTGTTGCCATCCCTTTGCGGTTGCAATGTCTGAATGACGACATGGGATTATTAAAGGATTTGAAATCACTGTATAATCAGAGTGAGGCATGTTAGCTATTTGGGCATGTTTTAATGCATGTTATTATAGAGTACAGGGCATAATTTGTTTTAAGTCTTGTGGCAGCCAATGAACCCAGAATACTGGTGAATCTGCGGTTGTTTAAAGACCGGTATTCAGAGCAAGCCAAACTCCGGGTGGAAAGCAATTACTGTAGGCCCGCCTTCATGCACTAGATGCAGGGTTTTTAATAGGCCACGGATAATTCAAGATGACAGCTCTAAGTGGCTGTGTTTATTACAAACAAAAACAGTCACTTTGTCATCAGTATCATATTGCATTACACGCGCTAAAAGATTTGGCCTACAGCAAATTTGTAAAATATTGATGAATTGGTACATGTAACTAATAAAATCAGAATCGTGATCTCTTAATTTACCCTTTGATGGTTAAAACCAGTTTCTCCTAGAGTCTAGCTTTATCCACAGTTTTAATAGTGTCACCTCACTAGCAAGAATCAACCGAAAATATCCTCCAGTGTTGTGTCAACAACATGACAAGAATGATTCCACAGTTTTAGAATGTTAATACATCACACTTTGACCTAACTGTTTGACACACCCTGGGCATCATCACTGAATAATTGGTCTACAACACGGGTCCAGATCGAATCCCGGTAGCGATATGTGCATTTCACATAGTTTTTAGTCCGTTTTATTCGCTCTCCCTCACGACCTTGTGATGGTGACCATGTACTCGTATACCTGCGTCCGGCATTTTCGTTCCAGTGACATACTGCAAGGTTTGCTCGTAATTTGTATTGCTTGTCACCAAATGAAATCCGTTTATCTTGAAAGATGTTCATAACATTGTTGAATGACTCAACGAAGAAAGTGTCTCGACAATGAATGTAACTCTGGGGATACTTATATACTGTTGACTTGTGAATGGCTGACCGAAGGAGCTCCTGAGCTTTTGCATTTGTCACTACAATGCGGGATGGTTCATAATTTGCGTCAGTCCTGCAGCGGGAAGTGGGTGAACATGCCTCATGATTATTCATGTAATGACTGACAGCGTTATCCAGCATATGACGGAGTTTGGTGGTATCCTCTTCACAATTGCGAATAGCCCAGTGACGTGAGAAGCAATTGCTTTTGGCTTGTCACTCAACTGGTCATGCCATGTCTTCCCGTGATCTCTTTTTCTACCAGATGCAACACTGTCCACCGATTTGGCAATGTTTTTGACAGCATGCCATGTGTCATTCTGGTTCGTGGTGCACTCCAGCTGGCTAACATATTTGTTAACCGCCGTGTTGAAATCATGGCAGTGAACATTTATTTGAAGCCCTTCATTATCTTCACAGTGTTGAATATAATCATATATTCGTTTGGTACCAATGAGTTCATGTCGTTGTGTGACTGGATCATCGGCCTTTGTGACATGTTCACATCTTAGGACCTTTTGCGTTCTGTCACCCATTCCAACCACACTCGTATCCTTGGCGTTCTTCCTCCATCCATGGCGGGCATCTGTTGCGAGGTCTATACCAGACAGATCTTCGTACATCCCCACTTCCTCAAGAAGAGCATCGTTCGTGCTTGCCTTTTCTTCATCTTCTGTGCACTGATAGTATGAATTGTTCAAAAAGTTATCCCTTTTTTTCTGGGAAATACAACCCAAACCACAAGCAGTCATGAATCTGTGGTACATCACTGGCAGTATGCCACTCGAAAGATATCCGTGGGCTATCCTTTTGTTCACAAGGAGCTCCTTGTCTGGGAGGTAAGGAGATGACACCCACCGATATTGATGATGTCCATGCCGCCGTTTGCACCCAAGCTTGGTTTTAACTGCATGTCCTCTATATTGAGTGTTAATTATTGATAACTTCGCATCACAAAGTCTCCCATGGCGTTCAGCAATTTCAATGGACTTCTCAAGGGCATCCTTGCTGACAACGAATATGTCCTGATTGACATCTTCCCTTGTTACAGACGTGTACATTGGAATGTTCTGTGTTGAGTCCTCGTCAAGATGGTGAATAATCCAATAATCCAATGCATTCTGCAGAATCATCGCATTGTTCACTGGACGTTCTGTCTCTTTCATCATAAAGTTTCGGGCTTTCTGCATTTTCTCCCTAATTGAGAACTTCACTTGGTCATCTCCAGGAACATCTATTTTGAAACTCTTTGGTCTTGCACTTGGCCGAATCCCACTAGCACCACCGGTAGATCCACCATGGTTCGATTCATCCATTGGTTGGCCTTCAACGTTTGGTGTAATAGACAGAGAATGTTGCATGTTGCTTTTGTGAGTGATATTTTCTAAATGAAGCCAAAAGGTCTATGATTCCCCAGTTTGTCTGTTGAAGGGATCTATCAGGATATTCTCTAGACAGTCTTTACGTCAATTCTTCAGAAGTTTAGTCATATCACCTGATGTCAAAAGAAGAACATCTTTTCTTGGCACTGTGACGTGTAGATGTCCCAATTACACATGCTAAATGAGGCCATTATGCTGCTGTTCCTGATAACGTTCATTCTACAAAAATTGGCTACTGCAATAGGGATTACAGAAGAACACTGGAAATGGAGGCAGTTTCTGAATTTCAAGCTTCTTCAGGAGCAACTGAACGACAAAGTGATTAGGAGGTTGATAGTACCACTGAGATCAATGAAGACACACATGTATTCGCTATGTTAGTGACTCCGGAACAAGAAGAAGACATTCGAGGATTTATGATCTTCAGTGAAATAGACATAGACCTTGCTCCTGTACATGTACCTCATTTACCTGAGATGAGAGAAGACAATAGAAGTGTATTTGCTATTTTGGTGACTCCTGAACAAGAAGAAATGATTCGAGGATATATATTGTTCAGTGAAATGGATATTCCTCTTGTTCCTGTACCTCCACAACAAAGTGTTCGAGAGACCGATAGTGTCAGTGAGATGAATGAAGAAAATAACAAACATGTATTCGCTATTTTGGTTACTCTTGAAGACGAAGAAATCATTCGAGGATTTATGTTATTCAGTGATATAGATATTGAGCTTGCACCTGTACGTCTACCTGTACCCGCTGCAATGAATGCAGACAACAGACATGTGTTCGCTATTTTGGTGACTCCTGAACAAGCAGAAGACATACGAGGATTTATGGATTTTAATGAAATAGATATTGATCTTGTTGATGTACCCACACAACAAAGTGATCAAGACGCTATTGTCAATGAAGTCAGTGAAGACAATAGGCATTTATTCTCTATTTTGGTGACTCGTGAGCAAGAAGAACTCATTCGCGGATTTATGTTGTCCAGTAATATAGCTATAGACCTTGCTCCTCCTGTGGTAGAAAATGATGCTGCATCAGATCCAGAGAGTGACAACACTTTCAGGATTGACCCTAATCAACAAGAATGTGGCCATTGTTACTGCCGGCCGTGCATAGCTAGCGATCAAAACAAACAACTTTGGTGGGAAACAGAAATATTTCAACCAGACGAAATGAACTCTGGGCGGAGAAAGGTCGCTTATAGGAAATTCTGGACAACGATGTACCACAGGGAAGTTTGAAATGACCCTAGGTACTTGGAACGAAAAGCATTGGCATTACAGCGACGTCCAGGGAGAAAGAAATTAGTGCATCACAAGCGTGACATTATGCCAGAACAAGAAGAAGACATACGAGGATTTATGGATTTTAATGAAATAGATATTGATCTTGTTGATGTACCCACACAACAAAGTGATCAAGACGCTAGTGTCAATGAAGTCAGTGAAGACAATAGGCATTTATTCTCTATTTTGGTGACTCGTGAGCAAGAAGAACTCATTCGCGGATTTATGTTGTCCAGTAATATAGCTATAGATCTTGCTCCTGCTGTGGTAGAAAATGATGCTGCATCAGATCCAGAGAGTGACAACACTTTCAGGATTGACCAGGACCCTAATCAACAAGAATGTGGCCATTGTTACTGCCGGCCGTGCATAGCTAGCGATCAAAACAAACAACTTTGGTGGGAAACAGAAAGATTTCAACCAGACGAAATGAACTCTGGGCGGAGAAAGGTCGCTTATAGGAAATTCTGGACAATGATGTACCACAGGGAAGTTTGGAATGACCCTAGGTACTTGGAACGAAAAGCATTGGCATTACAGCGACGTCCAGGGAGAAAGAAATTAGTGCATCACAAGCGTGACATTATGCCAAACTGTGTCATTGACATTGTGAGGTCATGGTATCCTAATCCAGAAAAGGTTCCTTACATGGGACACAAGTGGGAATAGACAGCTGAATTTACATAATCTGAATAAAACTTTGAATAATATTCTTTGGGAAAATAAGACAGTAATTGATACATTTTGTTCATGATATGACCTTACCATATAATACGAGAAGTCGTCTCTCCAAAATTTCACACATTTTCGACCCGAACCGGGGTCTTCCTCAGGCACTTTCTAGTAACAGACTACAGAAAAATGTATCATTTTGTGTGTCGCTCTATGTGCTTTATTTTTGCATAAGACCTTAGGATATTTCGAAAGTTTTCTAAAGGGAATACGGATATTCACCATCCCAGTGAGCAATTGGCTCCGTCTTCAGAATTTCTTGGATATGGGATCACAGTGTGTCAACCCGCTAATTGGAGATGACACCTAAATAGGAACAATTACTTCTGACCTGATATGTGATACACACCACTTGAAAAACAGCCACTGAGGTTGTGCGTCATCGACCGCTTGCATGCCTATATAAGGGAGGTGGGCAAGGCCTATGAGATGTCAGTCAGATTTGAAATTTTTAAAGTTTCAGAATAAAAGTTCCAAAAATCTCATGATTGGCTTGGATCTATGGACTGCCCTGTCAATATGTTGTGGGTGTATTCATACTAATGCATGACAAGTTGCATGCCAATCTGTTGAGTCTGGGTCAAGAAAATAAAGAAAAACTGTTGTTGACAGTTGGAGCTCTGGGGTACACCATGACTCATACATTAATGGGGGTCTGACAGCTGATTGGCCATTTATACCGCATACCGGTCTTTAAACCTGTAAACTACAGACCGTGGGTCTGGAGAAAATGAGGTTACCTATGGGCAGGCCACAGCCAGTGGTATGTTAAGTGGGTCACCAGTCATTGGCTGCAGGTGTGCTGATGTCACTGGCGCTAAAACAGCATATGGGTATGTTTATACTCCACAAAGTAAAGCATCTAAAGGCAGGAAGTCTATTTTTTTCAGTATTTTGAGGGTTTCAAAAACAAAATGTACATGGCAAAATATGATGTTTCTATGGAGTGTCCCCTCAGCACCCTCAGAGTGATAGTCCTCAAGGTGATACAGTAGGAAGTGATTGTAAACAAAAACAGTCTTCTGGTCAAAGGTTAGACATGATAGCCTTAGTTTCAGGGTGTGATGGATGGTTTTCTGTCAAGGGGTTGACAGATGCAAGCACTTTTTCCTCAAATTCACATTCCAAACTGTACATGAACCATAAAATGTCTGCTGCTAATGATGTTTCTGAGTGGAAATTGTCTCAAGAATGTCCCATTCATGAAAGTGCAAGGGAACAGGTTATAGTCACTTCCATTTTACATGTGAAGTTTGATCCAGCAACAGCGAAAATGTCGTCAGCTCCTGAGCCAAGCATTGATATCCAAATGGACAGTCAGGAAGATGAACATAATCAAAATCCTTCAGCAGAACCACAAAGAATACGGGACATCAACAGACAGTTGCATTCTAGGAAAAGGTATCCCTCTGACCATCTTAACCTTCTTCTTCTAAAAAAATATTTAGCAAAGGTTTACCAAATACAAGGCTACAAGTATACAGAAATCATCACATCCTGATATGATGACAAATGTTACATGGACAAGATTAATCAAGGATTTGGCAGTTCAAGTGTAGATTGATTATTTGTCACACAATATCAATTTGGTGTTGTTTATTTTTGAAGATTATTTTGTTCCTGAATTAGGTATCCATCAGACCTGAAACAGAGGGATAAATCAGCTGATACCCAGAAGAAAACGAAGGCTGGACGTCCCCGAGGACATTTAGAGTTTTCCACCAACACCCTGGAGGAGAAAGTTGAACTTCTGAATAAGGTGGATACTATAAAAATGCTTTTGGGAGAAGGAAAGGTTTCGAAGATTTCGAACTACCAGCTGCTCACGGAAGTTTTGGACTCCTACATAGAACATCATCGCATACGCATACCAACCACCCCAGGAGCGCCCGATGACAGTGCAGCGCAGGGTTCCAAGGATAAACCAACCGAAGCTACGGCAAAGGATAAGGGAACTGAGTGGGTGGACATTGAATCGTACCAATACTGTACCAAGGATGAGACAACTGAGGAGTTGTATATTGCAAGTAAATCGTCAATACACAATCTGATAAAACGTTTGAGCCATCATTCCACTCATTGTGATGCTGCAATGGATTTCAAGGAATTCTCCCGATTTGGTCATGTTGGTGTTTACACCTTCACCTGTTGCAAAAAACATTCCATTAGGTGGAGTTCATCTCCGCATATCGAGAAGGGTCCATTTCTGGTAAATGTCAAGGTGGCACATGGATATCTTTCCTCAGGAATTTTGATGGTGCAATATGAAAGATTCGCAGGGGTCGAGGCTGCAAACATGGGTTGCTTGAGTGATGACACCATCAACTCCATGATGAATACCGACCACTATGCTGATATTGTTGCCAAACTTGCAGAGGAATCAATGTCGGATGCTCTGATACTAGAAAGTGGTATGGCTATTGCTGAGGATCAGGATGCTGATGGAATTAACATTTTGACAGATGCCCGTCACTGCTGGCGGAAAAACGCAAAATTTTCAGATATCATCTGCCTTGGGAACCAGACTCACAAGGTGTTACGTGCGGAAGTTGTCACCCGGGAAGATGAGCCAAGCAGCCAAAACCATGAACTGTATGGAGTTAAAAAAGTGTACGAGCACTTGGATAGGGTTGCTGTTCCAGTAAAAATCCACGCCCACGACCATAATACATCTGTAATAAAGTACGTTAGGGAACAACGCCAACCTACAAAAAATGCAGAAGACTCCTGGCATGCCACCAAGTCAATAGCGAAGGAGGTGAAGAAGGTGACGAAGGGGCTTAAAAGGGAGATGGGGAAAACATGGCACCCCCAGCTGTCCGATAAAGCTGGAGCAATTAGGACGCATATATATTATTGTATGAAAAGGTGCAAAGGCGATCCAGCACAACTCAAGAGCAGCATAGACAACATCACCCTGCATTACAAGAACATCCATGATGATTGCCACCCTGAATCAAGATGCAGGAGTGACCCTAATTATGAACCAACCAAAATCACCATCACAGAGCCTGCTGCTGAAGCCTTACTGACCAGAGCTTTGCATAAACTGGGGATTTACAACAAGCCATCCGATTATGTTTACTGCATGGACACACACTGGGTTGAAAGTTACAACAATGCTCTTCTAATATACCACGATAAACGGATCTGTTTCGGATTGCAAAATTACAAAATGAGATCGAACTTGTCCGTCCTTGATTGGAATGAGCACATTGACAGACCAGTTACATCAGTGTCTACACCCATGCTAGAAGTCTTAGCTCCAAGACGGCAACAAGGCAGAGCCATAAAAAAGGGGAAGACCTATAATTTCAGAAAAGACATTTGGGATAACTGGATGCTGGAATTCTATGAAAATACCTCAGTTGTTCCTCAGCCTGGGGTCAGTGGAACACAGAGAAACTGATTCAGTGTTTCAGAGTACTTCAGTGCCTGTTACAAGTTTTTGCACTTGATTTCTTGAATTTGTGATTTTAGCATGGGATTCAACAGGAGGATTTTGGAATATCATTTTGACGTATTTTGTAGTGTGTGTGTGTGTGTGGGGGGGAGGGGGCTTATGGTCAGCCAATGAATATGTGAGAAGTGTTGTGGCTTTATACTTCATTCAGATGGATTACTAGTATACTTTGACATGTTTGATGTTGGATATCCCTGGATAACTGGCAGTTCTGAATAGAAAACTTGGAATCATTATCAAATATTTGGATTAAATTTATGAATACATGGAGTATTAACTGCACTAAATGCAAAGTTTGGTAAGAAATGAATAATAACTCCTCAGCATGTTGATATGGGCATCTGAATCTTTGTTGCTAGAGGAAATGTCAACTGTTTACCTACAACCATGGCAACTGTCACTCATATCTGAGTGACCTATAACCCCTGTTTGAAATGTAACTGCTAACTGTTGGAAAGGTCTCAGAATCAAGATAAAAAAGTCTCTAAACTATCTATTGACTAACAATTTGAAACTTTGGTTCAGATTTGATTTTTCTCTGATCATTCATGAATTTACCTGACAAACTTCAAAATGAACTGTGGGGTAAATTCAGAGATATTGGAGGAGATTTACCAAAATTGCCAGGAGCTCTTATCTGAATAAATAATGAGAAGCCATTACCATATTGCAGGCATCTCCTCCTTTTATAGTCCCCCTACAGGTTTAACAGCCCATGCCCTTTGATAATATGACATAAGTCAGAATCTATACCTAGGTTATCAAGGACGAGCGTTCAGATTATGCAATGACCTTGAATTCTGAATAGAAAACTTGGAATCATTATCAAATATTTGGATTAAATTTATGAATACATGGAGTATTAAAGTTCTGCACTAAATGCAAAGTTTGGTAAGAAATGAATAACAACTCCTCAGCGTGTTGATGTGGGCACCTGAATCTTTGTTGCTGGAGGAAATGTCAGTTGTTTACCTACAACCATGGCAACTGTCATTCATAACTGAGTGACCTATAACCCCTGTTTGAAATGTAACTGCTAACTGTTGGAATGGTCTCAGAGTCAAGATAAAAAAAGTCTCTAAACTATTGATTGACTAACAATTTGAAACTTTGGTTCAGAATTTGATTTTTCTCTGATCATTCATGAATTTACCTGACAAACTTGAAAATGAACTGTGGGGTAAATTCAGAGATATTGGGGGAGATTTACCAAAAATGCCAGGAGCTCTTATCTGAATAAATAATGAGAAGCCATTACCATATTGCTGGCATCTCCTCCTTTTATAGTCCCCCTACAGGTTTTAGGGACACAGCTTCAGTGAAACGGGAGTGGATTTTAATATGTGCAGACATAGCAAATGCTTTATCATTTATCCATAGTCGTGGCATACTCCACAATGATCTACATGCCAAAAATGTATTGATAAGCGTCCAAAGATAATGGGGAACCCGCAAACTAACGTCAGAACGTGGCGCTGCGAGTGATGTGACCGAAGTCTCTTTTTTCTAACGTTATATCCATTTATTTTTGGCGTGAAAATATACCATTTGTATTGGTCGCCCGGCAGTAAAACTTACATCATCGTGTAGCAGACGAAATTTTCTTTTAAACTCGTTCCTTTTTTTCTTTAAAATTAAGAGATCCTATGGCGATAAAGACAACGTCATTTATGTCATTATTCCTGTTGAGAAATGTACAGGATATTTTTTCGTGACGCAACGTCAACACCTAAAATGACGTCTATTGCTCGCAGGGCCGACCTCACTCTGAAACAGACCCGAGCCTGACGTTATGACGTCGTTCGGACTCTGATATATTTGGCTGACATGTTGATGACGTCATTGACGCAACAATGCCTTGCGCTGTGCCAGTGCTCGGGAACTCCGTATTTTTGCAATGCCCCGTGTATTATTACGAATCATTCGAACTACTTCACGTCCTTGGCAACATGACAACCAAGCATCATGCACATCATGAGCACGACAAGGAAGCGATCAGCATCAGAAAGTGTTGCAAAACGTAAGCAAATCGCCATTAAATCTATTCATTTGACTTTCCTCGGCACCCGTTTTTTGGTCATGCCGGCGTCATGGTCGATGGATTAGGTTGTTTACACCGTCTCCATGGTTTTGCCGCACAACACGGTGAGCAACTACGCCCAGAAAATGTAGTTCTCAAACTTGTTTTTTGGCCTCGTGTGATTTAATGCAACTTATATTCCCAATGTGTAACTCCCACAGCAATTCACCCTTAATTATCGGACCTCATCATTACATTAAAGGTATCTAATTGTACGTGTTTACATGAGGATGGTTCATCCAAGATGTCAGCCAAATGTCCCAGAGATTTCATTCATCAAATCCAAGTCTCGAATGAAATCTCGCGGGACCAGATTGGGCCGACCTGTGTAGAGATTTTGCCCTCTGACCCTGACTAGGCCTACAAAGGTTTAGGAGTTCCCCCTTCTTTCTCCTAGGCCGCAGACTCCTTCCTCAGATTCCTTAATTTAGACTTACCCTTCAATAGTTGAACCTCCGCAGCTAGAAAAAAAGTTTTCTTGATTCACAATTGCTTACCTGTTCTGCAGTATTAACCTCAGGTAAATTGGACTCAGATCAGCATAATCATCCGCAGTCACTTACTTTCGTAAAATTGCCGTCGAACGGATGAAAGCAGTAATAGACACCCAACGCACTGTCATTGGGTGTGGTCCACACCCGTGTGTGCTGCCGGGCCTAGCCTATGCATTATATGTCGTTTGTTGACGTAGGGACACCACAGAGCGCGTCATGTATTGTATTGCATTGCGCTATGCTGTAATGTACTGACATGTGTCACGTACATTTGTACCCTGCTCAGTCTCCCGACTCAATTTTTCAAAAATTTAGTACTCGTAAACCGCACATGCGAATCCTATGAACTGTTAACGTCATATTTATATATACCTGGAATTGCCGGAAAAATTTGGTTCATCACACGGCTGCGTGGAAATCATGGTTTTTTAAGAGAGTTTTGACACGTGTTTTCGCCCGACAGCCCTGCTGGGCGACTTCATTACGATCTGTGATCGGTATTTCCTGCCTGATTTCGGCGCTGATTACAGAGCTATTATACATAGAATATTATTGAAACCTACCCCTATGACTGTTTGTAGGTCATATTTTCATTTCCAACCGAGATTGTAAGGCGACTCGAGCTTTCCTACGTGTATTTTGCCGTTATTTCCGGCCGTTTCGCCGCGGCCTAGCCGCCTCAGGTCATGACGTCGTGTGACGCGCCCTGATTTATGTTAGCACGTGGTGATCGTATTGCATATATAAGTTAAATTGTTCGGCAAGTTTTAAACATAGAATTTTCGTGAAACGTTGTTAAATGATAGAAGATTATCTTATCTTGTAATTGTATGTGCGGTTTACCTCGACTCTGCGTATGTTAAATGTAATCATTGTTAGAAGTTGATGTTTAGGTTCCGTTCGGTGAGAAAATTCCGTCCAGTCCAATTTTAGCCAATCAGGCACGAGCTTTCAAGTATAACGGCGTTACCGATTGGTTGGCGTTTCGCCGGTTTTAGTATAAATAGCGTTATGGGCGTGCTATTTGATCATCAATTGATCTCGTGACATCATAAGGTGCGTGTCTAGTGAGGTTAACCGTGGCCCCGGCCAAGAATATACGGGTGTATAGGGAATGATCTAGTCAGATCAGGCAGTATAGTGTCTATGCAGGATACAAAGCACGATTCTGTATATGGAATACATTACTAGATATAGCAGCAGAGCCACCTGTCTGCTTATGCGCATGTGATTATATTGTTTTATCATTGCTACACCTGTCAGGATAAACCGCAGGGCGGGTTCCCCATTGACTTCGGAAAAGCAACGTTGAAGAAGTGTGTGGATTTTAATATGTGCAGATATAGCAAATGCTTTATCATTTATCCATAGTCGTGGCATACTCCACAATGACCTGCATGCCAAAAATGTCTTGATAATTTTGCAGAAGTGTCCAAAGATAATTGACTTCGGAAAAGCAACGTTGAAGAAGTGTCCAAGACGATATTTTCTGTCTGATGATGAAAAAAGTATAGTATGCCATTAAACATTACATGTGGCTTCGGAGTTGAGGGTTCCTTCAGGACAAGCTCAGACAGATTCAAGTGAAGTTTATTCAATTGGAAAGCTGATGAAGAGAATAGTGCGTGACGGTTCGGTGCCGAAATTGGGACCATGCTTCCAGTGATATTGTAGTTTGTTGCCATCCCTTTGCAAATTTCTTTGTTGACATGATACAGCAATGTCTGACTGACGACATGGAATTATTAAAGGATTTGAAATCACTGTATAATCAGAGTGAGGCATGTTAGACTTAAAACAAATTATGCCCTGTACTCTATAATAACATGCATCAAAACATGCCCAAATAGCTAAATATGAAGTGTATTCTTGTGGCAGCCAATGAACCCAGAATACTGGTGAATCTGCGGATGTTTAAGGTACTTGCAACACTTCTACGCCAGTACCTCATTCTAGCACTCTGCCTGTGGCAAGCGATTGTACTTTACGCCAACTTGTAACGAATGCAAAGGAACTGTCGGTGAATCGCGAGGTAGCGTCTTTGAAACTCCAGTATATGGTACATATTCTACTATATATACTATATTTATTCTCTTCAGAGAAGCTGGCACTGACCAACAAGCTAATAGCCTATACAAGGGTCTGTAGCATATACAATTTCATAACTGTGCACCCCGCAAGCACCCAATGTCACCAGCCACAGAAGGCCTTAGCACTATCTCGATTACCAATAGGTACTAACTTACATTACTAAGTATAAACACAGTAAACTGATGCGAGCAGATGAAAATAATTACATTGAGTCGTTTTTGGACTTCAGTGATTTTGATGTCAGCAGTGTGTTTTCTGAGGAGATGGTGCAGCTCATTGATGTGTCCCGGTGGTGATGCTGTCCCTGAATTAAACATGCCTGGTGTTACAGAGGATCACGAGTTCTTTATTGAAACAATCATCGAATCTGGAATTCCAGATTCCATACAGTAAGGTTCATATTTAGAGTCTGTGCAACGCACTCCAAAGACTGTAGATAGTAAAGTCGTTGACACTCGATCATATATATTTTGATAGACGTCCAATGTTTGATGGGATTGATCAAAGCAGAACCACAAAGAAATACGGGATATCAACAGACAGTTGCATTCTAGGAAAAGGTATCTCTCTGACCATCTTAAAGCCCGATTGTATTGAATGTGAAAAACGCAAATCATCGCCGCGATTCTCGCACGACGTCACGACGTCAGCGTAGTGTAAAATGTACTACACTCTGTCTGAATACATAGAGCTCTCCCTGCAGTTTTTTCCAATGCGTGCTGAAAACTAGGCCTTGATTCTGTGAAGTGCGCATCAGACAAGCATTCTGGGGACCTTCACGAGGCTATGAGACCTCTATGTGCACTTTCCTAACTTTTTGAAAATATCGCAAAATTCAATACTGTGGGGCTTTAACCTTCTTCTTCTAAAAAATATTTAGCAAAGGTTTACCAAATACAAGGCTACAAGTTTACATAAATCATCACATCCTGACATGATGACAAAATGTTACATGGACAAGATTAATTTGGCAGTTCAAGTGAAGATTGATTACTTGCCACACAATATTAATTTGGTGTTGTTTATTTTTGAAGATTATTTTGTTCCTGAATTAGGTATCCATCAGACCTGAAACAGAGGGATAAATCAGCTGATACCCAGAAGAAAACGAAGGCTGGACGTCCCCGAGGACATTTAGAGTTTTCCGCCAACACCCTGGAGGAGAAAGTTGAACTTCTGAATAAGGTGGATACTATAAAAATGCTTTTGGGAGAAGGAAAGGTTTCGAAGATTTCGAACTACCAGCTGCTCACGGAAGTTTTGGACTCCTACATAGAACATCATCGCATACGCATACCAACCACCCCAGGAGCACCCGATGACAGTGCAGCGCAGGGTTCCAAGGATAAACCAACCGAAGCGACGGCAAAGGATAAGGGAACTGAGTGGGTGGACATTGAATCGTACCAATACTGTTCCAAGGATGAGACAACAGAGGAGTTGTATATTGAAGTAAATCATCAATACATAATCTGATAAAACGTTTGAACCAACATTCCACTCATTGTGATGCTGCAATGGATTTCAAGGATTTCTCCCGATTTGGTCATGTTGGAGTTTACACCTTTACCTGTTGCAAAAAAACATTCCATTAGGTGGAGTTCATCTCCGCATATCGAGAAGGGTCCATTTCTGGTAAATTTCAAGGTGGCACATGGATATCTTTCCTCAGGAATTTTGATGGTGCAGCATGAAAGATTCGCAGGGGTCGAGGCTGCAAACATGGGTTGCTTGAGTGATGACACCATCAACTCCATGATGAATACCTACCACTCTGCTGATATTGTTACCAAACTTGCAGAGGAATCAATGTCGGATGCTCTGATACTAGAAAGTGGCATGTCTATTGCTGAGGATCAGGATGCTGATGGAATTAACATTTTGACAGATGCCCGTCACTGCTGGCGGAAAAACGCCAAATTTTCAGATATCATCTGCCTTGGGAACCAGACTCACAAGGTGTTACGTGCGGAAGTTGTCACCCGGGAAGATGAGCCAAGCAGCCAAAACCATGAACTGTATGGAGTTAAAAAAGTGTACGAGCACTTGGATAGGGTTGCTGTTCCAGTAAAAATCCACGCCCACGACCATAATACATCTGTAATAAAGTACGTTAGGGAACAACGCCAACCTACAAAAAATGCAGAAGACTCCTGGCATGCCACCAAGTCAATAGCGAAGGAGGTGAAGAAGGTGACGAAGGGACTTAAAAGGGAGATGGGGAAAACATGGCACCCCCAGCTGTCCGATAAAGCTGGAGCAATTAGGACGCATATATATTATTGTATGAAAAAGTGCAAAGGCGATCCAGCACAACTCAAGAGCAGCATAAACAACATCACCCTGCATTACAAGAACATCCATGATGATTGCCACCCTGAATCAAGATGCAGGAGTGACCCAAATTATGAACCAACCAAAATCACCATCACAGAGCCTGCTGCTGAAGCCTTACTGACCAGAGCTTTGCATAAACTGGGGATTTACAACAAGCCATCCGATTATGTTTACTGCATGGACACACACTGGGTTGAAAGTTACAACAATGCTCTTCTAATATACCACGATAAACGGATCTGTTTCGGATTGCAAAATTACAAAATGAGATCGAACTTGTCCGTCCTTGATTGGAATGAGCACATTGACAGACCAGTTACATCAGTGTCTACACCCATGCTAGAAGTCTTAGCTCCNGGCTTATGGTCAGCCAATGAATACCGGTATGTGAGAAGTGTTGTGGCTTTATACATTCATTCAGATGGATTACTAGTATACTTTGACATGTTTGATGTTGGATATATCCCTGGATAACTTGCAGTTCTGAATAGAAAACTTGGAATCATTATCAAATATTTGGATTAAATTTATGAATACATGGAGTATTAAAGTTCTGCACTAAATGCAAAGTTTGGTAAGAAATAAATAACAACTCCTCAGCATGTTGATATGGGCACCTGAATCTTTCTAGCTGGAGGAAATGTCAGTTGTTTACCTACAACCATGGCAACTGTCACTGATAACTGTTTGAAATGTAACTGCTAACTGTTGGAATGGTCTCAGCCTCTACCAACACGCAGTAGATTTGCAGTAGAACAACAGTAGAGATACAGTAGTGAAATGCAGTAGATAAACAGTAGAGGTGCAGTTGTCTACTGCAAATCTACTGCCACTCGGCAGTAGTTTTGCAGTAGATCAGAGCAGTAGACTTTGCAGTAGTGGTCATTATGCGGCAGTAGAGTTTGCAGTAGAGATTGAAGTAGATGAACAGTAGTTCATTTAAATATTTTGCACCGTACTGTTTCTCTACTGCCGTGCCATATATGGAATAAAACGGCAGTAGATATACAGTAGTGCTAGGGAGTAGATTTGCAGTAGTGTCAGGCAGTAGATTTGCAGTAGTGTCAGGCAGTAGTTTTGCAGTAGTGCTAGGCAGTAGATTTGCAGTAGTGTCAGGCAGTAGATTTGCAGTAGTGTCAGGCAGTAGATTTGCAGTAGTGCCAGGCAGTAGATTTGCAGTAGTGCTAGGCAGTAGATTTGCAGTAGTGCCAGGCAGTAGATTTGCAGTAGAAGTGCCATTATTGCAGGGCATTGTTGCAGCTTGCTGTGTACAGGCATTTCCACGTACAAGATGTACTAGGCTACACGATGTACAGGTTGGTATTTTTCTACATAAGCTTACTGATCGCACTGCAGATTTTGTAAACCCCTCATTTAGGGTTAGGGTTTGCCTTGTAACCCTCACTGTAGGCCTAAATAGAATTAGGGTTAGGGTTAAGCCCTAGGTGGATTTGATCCACCTAGGCCTCTAGGTTCCCACAAACACTGCAGGTAGCCACGTAGCGTAGGCCTAGGCCATGTAGGCTGGGATGAGAAAATTTCAACAAAAATACCTACTGACTACTGGGCCTATTGGCAATTGCCCATCCGAATTTGGGCTCATTTCAATCCAGATGATCTGGACATTCAGAATATGTGGACAATTATACTTTGGTACTACACCTTGATTCAGAATTTCACTTTGTTCATCCCAACATAAAAAAGCTGTCTGCTTTCAAAACATCTTCCATGTTTTGGCTCTGTGATGCATTGTGGGAGTTTGATCGTTATGGAATAGTCATATGTTTTGGCTCCGTGATGCATTGTGGGAGTTTGATCATTACGGGATAGTTGGCAGTAGATGTGCAGTAGTCTACTGTATCACAACTGCCAGTGGCAGTAGATGCGCAGTAGTCTACTCTATCACTACTGCCACTGGCAGTAGATGTGCAGTAGTCTACTGTATCACAACTGCCACTTGGCAGTAGAGATACAGTAGTATTTGCAGTAGATGGCAGTAGTCTACTGTATAGGCAGTAGTGTTGCAGTAGACCAGATTTTCTTATTTGAGTTGGCAGTAGATATGCAGGTGTGAAAGAAGTAGATAAACAGTACACTACTGCCTACTGCCAGGCAGTAGTCTACTGAGTGTCGGTAGGGGAGAGTCAAGATAAAAAAGTCTCTATACTATTTATTGACTAACAATTTGAAACTTTGGTTCAGAATTTGATTTTTCTCTGATCATTCATGAATTTACCTGACAAACTTGAAAATGAACTGTGGGGTAAATTCAGAGATATTGGGGGAGATTTACCAAAAATGCTAGGAGCTCTTATCTGAATAAATAATGAGAAGCCATTACCATATTGCTGGCATCTCCTCCTTTTATAGTCCCCCAACAGGTTTAAGGGACACAGCTTCAGTGAAAAGGGAGTGGATTTTAATATGTGCAGACATAGCAAATGCTTTATCATTTATCCATGGTCGTGGCATACTCCACAATGATCTACATGCCAAAAATGTATTGATAAGCGTCCAAAGATAATGGGGAACCCGCAGACTAACGTCAGAACGTGGCGCTGCGAGCGATGCGACCGAAGTCTCTTTTTTCTAACGTTATTTCCATTTATTTTTGGCGTGAAAATATACTATTTGTATTGGTCGCCCGGCAGTAAAACTTACATCATCGTGTAGCAGACGAAATTTTCTTTTAAACTCGTTCCTTTTTTTCTTTAAAATTAAGAGATCCTATGGCGATAAAGACAACGTCATTTATGTCATTATTCCTGTTGAGAAATGTACAGGATATTTTTTCATGACGCAACGTCAACACCTAAAATGACGTCTATTGCTCGCGGGGCCGACCTCACTCTGAAACAGACCCGAGCCTGACGTTATGACGTCGTTCGGACTCTGATATATTTGGCTGACATGTTGATGACGTCATTGACGCAACAATGCCTTGCGCTGTGCCAGTGCTCGGGAACTCCGTATTTTTGCAATGCCCCGCGTATTATTACGAATCATTCGAACTACTTCACGTCCTTGGCAACACGACAACCAAGCATCATGCACATCATGAGCACGACAAGGAAGCGATCAGCATCAGAAAGTGTTGCAAAACGTAAGCAAATCGCCATTAAATCTATTCCTTTGACTTTCCTCGGCTCCCGTTTTGCTGGTCATGCCGGCGTCATGGTCGATGGATTAGGTTGTTTACACCTCTCCGTGGTTTTGCTGCACAACACGGTGAGCAACTACGCCCAGAAAATGTAGTTCTCAAACTTGTTTTTTTGGCCTCGTGTGATTTAATGCAACTTATATTCCCAATATGTAACTCCCACAGCAATTCACCCTTAATTATCGGACCTCATCATTACATTAAAGGTATCTAATTGTACGTGTTTACATGAGGATGGTTCATCCAAGATGTCAACCAAATGTTCCAGAGATTTCATTCATCAAATCCAAGTCTCGAATGAAATCTCGCGGGACCAGATTGAGCCGACCTGTGTAGAGATTTTGCCCTCTGACCCTGACTAGGCCTACAAAGGTTTAGGAGTTCCCCCTTCTTTCTCCTAGGCCGCAGACTCCTTCCTCAGATTCCTTAATTTAGACTTACCCTTCAATAGTTGAACCTCCGCAGCTAGAAAAAAAGTTTTCTTGATTCATAATTAGAGCTCAGAATATCAGTTAAAGACAACGAATTGCTTACCTGTTCTGCAGTATTAACCTCAGGTAAATTGGACTCAGATCAGCATAATCATCCGCAGTCACGCAACGCATTGTCATTGGGTGTGGTCCACATCCGTGTGTGCTGCCGGGCCTAGCCTATGCATTATATGTCATTTGTTGACGTAGTGACACCACAGAGCGCGTCATGTATTGTATTGCATTGCGCTATGCTGTAATGTAATGACACGTACATTTGTACCCTGCTCAGTCTCCCGACTCAACTTTTCAAAAATTTAGTACTCGTAAACCGCACATGCGAATCCTATGAACTGTTAACGTCATATTTATATATACCTGGAATTGCCGGAAAAATTTGGTTCATCACACGACTGCATGGAAATCATGGTTTTTTAAGACAGTTTTGACACGTGTTTTCGCCCGACAGCCCTGCCGGGCGACTTCATTACGATCTGTGATCGGTATTTCCTGCCTGATTTCGGCGCTGATTACAGAGCTATTATATATAGAATATTATTGAAACTTACCCCTGTGACTGTTTGTAGGTCATATTTTCATTTCCAACCGAGATTGTAAGGCGACTTGAGCTTTCCTACGTGTATTTTGCCATTATTTCCGGCCGTTTCACCGCGGCCTAGCCGCCTCAGGTCATGACGTCGTGTGACGCGCCCTGATTTATGTTAGCACGTGGTGATCGTATTGCATGTTCGGCAAGTTTTAAACATAGAATTTTCGTGAAACGTTGTTTAATGATAGAAGATTATCTTATCTTGTAATTGTATGTGCGGTTTACCTCGACTCTGCGTATGTTAAAGCTGAACTAGATCGTTAAAAGAAGCGCACGGGAGGTTTTAAAAAATAAGCCGCGCCATCGCGCGGCTTAAATGTCAAACAAGTGCCCATCCGCCATGTTCCAAACGCCCGTCCGCCATGTTTTGAATGTCTCTCCAAACCCAATAGACTTCCAACGTCCGTGGTGGCGCCAGCGTATTCCAAATCCAATCGGCCAAGGAGTCGCATCATGGCCTCGTATGAAATGTACACGAACATTGTACACGGCAGTACATGAGGCATCAACGTAGGCATCACAACCACTGCAAACAAAACAAACTAGACATTAGTTAGAAGGATAAAACGATAAATAGGCTATCAGCAAGCATTGCGAAAATAAAAATTGAACTTTCATGGTACATTCGGACTGGGAGCGAGCCGAAAATTTCCATACGCCAACATTGTTAGAATGAAACAAAGAAGGGCGAGGCCAGTGCCAGTTGAAAAAGGTATAGCAGGTCAACCAAACCGTTCGATATAACTAATCAGATTGACTGATGAAAAGTAATGAAAGTAACCTACCTTTCAAGATGTGAAAGCGTGTGACTTTATCCGTTCTAACGCAGGAAAACACGAAAAAATACAAACACGGGTGTCCTTCTCTGACTACGAAATCGCCATTTTGTATTCTAGGCCTACATATATGTAATCCGACCTCGACGCAATCATCCACGCATAACATTGTATAAATTCTTACATTCCTCTATTCGAAATTGAATTTCTTTATTACAATGTAAAAATTCACAAAATGTTATGTATGGGTGATTGCGTCAAGGTCAGATTACATAGGCCTAGGATACAAAATGGCGATTTCGTAGTCAGAGAAGGACACCCGTGTGTGTATTTTTTCGTGTTTTCCTGTGTTAGAACGGATAAAGTCACACGCTTTCACATCTTGAAAGGTAGGTTACTTTCATTACTTTTCATTAGTCGGTCTAATTAGTTTTATCGAGCCGTGTGGTTGACCTGCTAGGCCTTTTCAATTGACCTTGGCCTCGCCCTTCTTCGTCCGTGCATTCCAACAATGTTTGCGTATGGAAAGTTCCGGCCTGTTCCCAGTCCAAATGTACTGAAAGTTCAATTATTATTTTCGTAATGCCTGCGTATAGCCTATTTCTCGTTTTATCCTGCTATCTAATGTTTATTTTGTTTTGTTTGCAGTGATTGTGATGCGTACATTGATGCCTCATGTACTGCCGTGTACAATGTTCGTGTACTTGAATACGAGGCCATGATGCGACTCCTTGGCCAATTGGATTTGGAATACGCTGGCGCCACCACAGACATTGGAAGTCTATTGGGTCTGGAGTGACATTCAAAACATGGCGGACGGGCGTTTGGAACATGGCGGATGGGCACTTGTTTGACATTTAAGCCGCGCCATGGCGCGGCTTATTTTTTAAAACCTCCCGTGCGCTGCTTTTAACGATCTAGTTCAGCTTTAAATGTAATCATTGTTAGAAGTTGATGTTTAGGTTCCGTTCGGTGAGAAAATTCCGTCCAGTCCAAATTTCAGCCAATCAGGCACGGGCTTTGAAATATAACGGCGTTACCGATTGGTTGGCGTTTCGCCGGTTTTAGTATAAATGGCGTCATGGGCGCGCTATTTGATCATCAGTTGATCTCGTGACATCATAAGGTGCGTGTCTAGTGAGGTTAACCGTGGCCCCGGCCAAAAATATACGGAGGGAATTATCTAGTCAGATCAGGCAGTATACTAGTAGTGTCTATGCAGGATACAAAGCACGATTCTGTATATGGAATACATTACTAGATATAGCAGCAGAGCCACCTGTCTGATGTGTCGCATGTGATTATATTGTTTTATCGAAAATAATTAAAAGTTCAATATCATTATACATTGTGTCTGTGTCCATCGTATCCGAACCCTACTTTTGTGTAGCATTGCCCTAAATTATGATCATTAAACATGTTAAAAACGCTACACCCGTCAGGATAAACCGCAGGGCGGGTTCCCCATTGACTTCGGAAAAGCAACGTTGAAGAAGTGTGTGGATTTTAATATGTGCAGATATAGCAAATGCTTTATCATTTATCCATAGTCGTGGCATACTCCACAATGACCTGCATGCAAAAAATGTCTTGATAATTTTGCAGAAGTGTCCAAAGATAATTGACTTCGGAAAAGCAAAGTTGAAGAAGTGTCCAAGGCGATATTTTCTGTCTGATGAGGAAAATAAGGTGTAGTATGCCATTAAACATTACATGTGGCTCCGGAGTTGAGGGTTCCTTCAGGACAAGCTCAGACAGATTCAAGTGAAGTTTATTCAATTGGAAAGCTGATGAAGAAAATAGTGCGTGACGGTTCGGTGCCGAAATTGGGACCCATTTCTGATGCTTCCAGTGATCTTGTAGTTTGTTGCCATCCCTTTGCAAATTTCTTTGTTGACATGACACAGCAATGTCTGAATGACTACACGGAATTATTAAAGGATTAGAAATCACTGTATAATCAGAGTGAGACATGTCAGACTTAAAACAAATTATTATACTCTGTACTCTATAATAACATGCATAAAAACATTGCCAAATAGCTAAGTATGAAGTGTATTCTTGTGGCAGCCAATGAACCCGGAAGTATTTGCACAAGGTGATACAAGCGAAATGACAAGCGAACGAACTGTTTGAAAAGTCCTTTCGGGCGATGGAATAAAGATTCCCTGGGCACAGTGCAAGTTACTGCACCTATTCCCTGTTGGAGGAACGTCTTGGGGCTATAATTGCTTGCAAAGTTGTTGAGATCCGTGAAGTGGAAAAACGTGCGACCGCTAACATGCAGAAAATCGAGTTGCCGCAAGGGGTGAGAAGCTAATTGGCGCCGTCACGTCTCCAGAACGAGGTGAACAGGTGACCGTCACCTACACGATTAACGCTGCTGGTAATACCATCCCTCTAATGTTCATCTTTCGAAGCGTAAACTACAGTAATCACTTAATCTCGGGTGCGCCACCTAGATCAATCGGTGAGGCAACAAGATCTGGGTAGATGAATGAAGAACTGTTTGCGATTTACCTGAAACATTTGATCAGGAAACACGTTGTTCCAAGGAACACAAGATCCTGCTAATCCTTGCATTCGGTCACCCATTCGTTAACACATGGCACAGGAAAGTCAACGAGATTGTTGATGAAAATGATGGGAACCAAGTGATCAGTTGACGTTTCAGAACGCCATTGACAGAGAGTCGCTTTAGTACAGGAACAGTCCATTCTACCCGCGGAAGGGTAAGCTTAATAGAGGGTTGTTGCAGGGAGGGAGGTGGGTAATATTTCATGTACAAAACACAGATAAACTATGATTTGATGGGTGCAATGCCTCAGTGACGGATGGACGAACATTTCTAACACGAAATTACAACAAAAAATACTTTAATTTCAACATTTCTTCCCCTTTTGTCGAGAGATTGTCTGTAGATGAATATGTAAGTGACTACCCTGAGAGAGACATTTGATAAAAAGATGCAAGACTTTGACTCAAGCATGACAGCGACACACAAGGAAACGGGAAGACAGGTGGACCACTACGAATGACTTCATGGAGTCACTCAAGGCGATAGATATCAAGCCAGAACTAAGTCCTGGGGCAGACAAGAAGACATACATGGTGAAGTTATCTTTGGCAGTGCAAAGCTGTATTTACAAAGAGTTATCCCGGTTGCGTGGTCGCACCAGCTTCATCACGGAGGCCAACAAGCCTTGAGAAACATGGTCCAACGTTTCTGCAATGACCATACAATATGCAGGAGGCACTCAAAAGTTTGCAAGGTAATGGACGTTGACATGTCAAGGTTCTTGCCTTACGGGCGTTACCAAAACCTAAGTGAAGCAAACAAAGGATGTCATCAATTAGATGCGAATATTCAAAAGTACTTCTCCATAGACAGGTTGGATCAGATAAAGCAACAGAGGAGGACGAACAAGTGCGAAGCGCTGAACCGCAGGGTTATTACGTGCGCACCAAAAACGACAACGTATGCAAGAAACTATACGAATTTGTGTCATTCGGCCACCCATTCGTCAACACATGGCACAGGACGGAAAGTCAACAAGATTGTTGATGAAAAAGATGGGAATCAAGTGATAAGTTGACGTTTCAGAAGGACATTGACAGCGAGATACTGAAGTACAGGAACCGTCGATTCTACCTGTGGAAGGGCAAGCTGCGGAGGGTTGTTGCAGGGAGGGAGGTGGGTAATATTTCATGTCCCTTAAGCATGTTTTCCCGTTAAGTCCTTTGCTCGGAAGCAACAGAAAACTACTGTGTTTTCTTTCGAATTACGATTCTTCACATTGGTAACTTGGAAACACATCTTGAAAGACTTTCCACCATGGTCACCTCCAACTTTGCTCCAAATGTCATTGTTGGGAATAAATTCATAGTGGCAAAGTCGGGTTGTTTCTGAAGTAGGATTGTTATGCAATGAAACATTCATCTGGTGGTTGGTGGATCCACCCTGGATTTTCTTAGCCAGCCGTAGGCGCCCAGAAACTCTTAACTTTTGTTTAATACCAGCTTTTTGGATGACACCATCTCTTGTTTTCTTCGGAAGACACTTTAGAACCTGGGCACAAAGACCCAGGACACATAGAACCCGGGACAAAAAAGGACCTGGGACACATAGAACCTGGGACACAAAGGACATGGGACACAAAGGACCCGGGACGCATAGGTGCGCTCCCGTGTATACGGATGAGGATATGATCTCATCAACAACACTGTAGAACAAAGGCACTTTCAAGTGACAACAATGAATATATTTGCCACACTTGTAAAAGTTCTCTAAAAAAACAGGAAATGCCTTCAATTGCAGTAGTAAATAGTCTTTCTGTAGATGACATACCTGAAGCGTTACAAAATATGACAGACTTAGAATATACATTTATTGCAAAAAGAATCCCAATGAAGTCACTCATGGCAATAGATATCAAGCCAGAACTAGGCCTTGGGTAGACAAGAAGACATACATGGTGAAGTTATCTCTGACAGTGCGAAGCTGTATTTACAAAGAGTTATCCCGGTTGCGTGGTCGTACCAGCTTCATCATGAAGGCCAACAAGCCTTGAGAGACATGGTCCAACGTTTCTGCAATGATCATACAAGGTGCAGGAGGCACTCAAATGTTTGCAAGGGAATGGAGGTTGACATGCCAAGATTCTTGCCTTACGGGCATTACATAATCCTAAGCAAAGCAGACAAGGATGTCATCAATGAGAACATGCAAAGTACGTCTCCATAGACTGCTTGGATTAGATAAAGCAACAGAGGAACACGAAGTGCGATGCGCTGAACCGCAGGATCACTACATACGCACCAAAAATGACAACATATACAAGAAACTATATGAATTTGTGTCATTCGGCCACCCATACGTCAACACGTGGTACAGGAAAGTCAACGAGATTATTGATGAAAAAGATGGGAACCAAGTGATAAGTTGACGTTACAGAAGGCCATTGACAGCGAGCCGCTGAAGTACAGGAACCGTCGATTCTACTTGCGGAAGGGCAAGCTTAATAGACGGTTGTTGCAGGAAGGGAGGTGAGTAATATTTCATGTACGAAACACAGATAAACTATGATTTGATGGGTGCAATGCGTCAGTGACAGATGGAAGAACATTTCTAACACAAAATTACAACAAAAAATACTTTTACTTCAACATTACTTCCCTTTTGCCGAGAGATTGTCTGTAGATAGGTTATTCGGGAATCAAAATACATGTATATGCAACTCACTACCCTGAGGGAGACATTCGATATGAACATGCAAGACTTTGGCTCAAGCATCACAGCAACACACAAGGAAACGGGAAGACAGGTGGACCACTAGGAATGTTTTTTTCACAGGCTACGCAGTTTCATGAAGTCACTCATGGCGATAGATATCAAGCCAGAACTAGGCCCTGGGGTGGACAAGAAGACATACACGGTGAAGGTATCTGTGGCAGTGCGAAGGTGTATTGACAAAGAGTTACCGTATCCCGGTTGCGTGGTCGCACCAGCTTCATCATGAAGGCCAACAAGCCTTGACAAACATGGTCCAATGTTTCTGCAATGATCATACAATGTGCAGGAGGCACTCAAAAGTTTGCAAGGGGATGGAGGTTGACATGCCAAGGTTCTTGCCTTACGGGCATTACATAAACCTAAGTGAAGCAGACAAGGATGCGAATATTCAAAAGTACTTCTCCATACACAGGTTGGATCAGATAAAGCAACAGAGCAATGTACTTTCAAAGGCACTTTCAAGTGACAACAATGAATATATTTACCACACTTAAAAATTCTCTAAAAAAACAGAAAAAACCTTCAATTGCAGTAGCAAATAGTCTTTCTGTAGATGACATGCCTGAAGCGTTACAAAATCTGACAGACTTCGAATATACATTTATTCCAAAAAGAATCACAATGAAGTCACTCATGACAATAGATATCACGCCAGAACTAGGCCCTTGGGTAGACAAGACGACATACATGGTGAAGTTATCTCTGGCAGTGCGAAGCTGTAGTTACAAAGAGTTATCCCGGTTGCGTGGTCGTAACAGCTTCATCATGGAGGCCAACAAGCCTTGAGAGACATGCTTCAACGTTTCTGCAATGATCATACAATGTGCAGGAGGCACTCAAAAGTTTGCAAGGGAACGGAGGTTGACATGCCAAGGTTCTTGCCTTACGGGCGCTACCAAAACCTAAGTGAAGCAAACAAGGATGTCATCAATTAGATAGGAATATTCAAAAGTACTTCTCCATAGACAGGTTGGATCAGATAAAGCAACAGAGGAGGACGAACAAGTGCGAAGCGCTGAACCGCAGGGTCATCACATGCGCACCAAAAATGACAACATATGCAAGAAACTATACGAATTAGTGTCATTCGGCCACCCATTCGTCAACACATGGCACAGGAAAGTCAACGAGATTGCGGATGAAAAAGATGGGAACCAAGTGATAAGTTGACGTTTCAGAAGGCCATGGACAGCGAACCGCTGAAGTACATGAACCATTGATTCTACCTGCGGAAGGGCAAGCTGCGGAGGGTTGTTGCAGGGAGGGAGATGGGTAATATTTCATGTGAAAACCCCTGGTCTCATATCGAAGGTTGAAGGAGGCGGCGCGTTTTCGAAAATAAGAACGAATGTTTGCTCGGCCGGAAGTACACCAGGCGATACGGGATTTCAATGCCGTGGTTGTAAGTAAACATGCAATACGATTTTCAAAATATCGTTCGCCCCATTTTTGCGTCCAATGACCACGGTTTCGGCGCCTGCGTGCACCCCTTTCAAACAGGCTTCCAATTTTTTTTTCAGACGACTAGAAGAATCCGTTTGCCGGCGTTGCTGCGAAGGGATAACTTTATGCATCGGAATGATCGGATTCTGTACTTGTATAATATATTTCAAAATCTTGTCTCGGTAAGTTTTTTCTGCAGTGTTTGTTTCTTTTTGCGTAACGGTTGAATTCGGATGGTGAATATCATCTTTTTTTTTGCAGTGCACGGAACTGATTGATAACCGTGAGTTCCTGGTGGAATTGGAGGCGATGCAGAATGGTCGTTTAGACAACATTCAGCAGCGAGAGGTGTGTAACTAGGCCCCCATAATATGTGAACAGCCTATGTCTTGCCGGGTGATAGGTACTCATGTATGTCTTTTTTTCCCCCGCAGCAACCATCGCAACAATCCGACCTGTCCTTTTTCTGGGATGATTCCGAGCCGGAAACCCCGCCAACCCCGCCAGGCGTGGAAGAAGCGCTGCAGGATCCCCCGCCAGTCAGGGAAGAAGATCCGATGCAAGCAGGACCGTCGTCCTCGCCACGCCCAGGACCTAGCGGCATTGGCGTATGTACCTTCTCCCTTTTTTCTTTACTCTAAAATTCTATTTTCATTCTGACTCCGCACAATCGTCGTTACATGCATGATGTATTGTCTATTTACAGCAAATCGGTGGTAATCGGGAAGAAATCCCGCAACGTGCAGCGCCCGATCATCCGAAATCGCCGCAACCAGGGCCGTCCGTTGCAGCGGACGATCAACCCAAATCACCACAACCAGGCCCTTCCACGGCAACCCAGCCAGCCGGAGACCCGTTAGAGGTATGGCTCATGCGCAGTTCAACCGTCTTGATTTTGTTCTCAGCGTATTTGATTTGCTGAAAAAATAGTTAATTGCATCACAGACCCGTAAAGACGATCGTATATATTTTTTCAGCAAATAGAAGATAATCGAGAGGAGCCCATGGAAGAGGACGAAGAGCCTGAAAATAACGAAGAACCTGTTCAGGTAAATAGAGTCACGCATCATTACCCCTCCCAGCCTCCAATGATTCCGAGCCGGAAACCCCGCCAATCCCGCCAGGCGTGGAAGAAGCGCTGCAGGATCCCCCGCCAGTCAGGGAAGAAGAACCGATGCAAGCAGGACCTTCGTCCTCGCCACGTCCAGGACCTAGCGGCATTGGCGTATGTACCTTCTCCCTTTTTTCTTTACTCTAAAATTCTATTTTCATTCTGACTCCGCACAATCGTCGTTACATGCATGATGTATTGTCTATTTACAGCAAATCGGTGGTAAATGGGAAGAAATCCCGCAACGTGCAGCGCCCGATCATCCGAAATCGCCGCAACCAGGGCCGTCCGTTGCAGCGGACGATCAACCCAAATCACCACAACCAGGCCCTTCCACGGCAACCCAGCCAGCCGGAGACCCGTTAGAGGTATGGCTCATGCGCAGTTGAACCGTCTCGATTTTGTTCTCAGTGTATTTGATTTGCTGAAAAAATAGTTAATTGCATCACAGACCCGTAAAGACGACCGTAGATATTTTTTCAGCAAATAGAAGATAATCGAGAGGAGCCAATGGAAGAGGACGAAGAGCCTGAAAATAATGACGAACCTGTTCAGGTAAATAGAGTCACGCATCACTACCCCTCCCAGCCTCCTAATAATCATCGCGTGTTCGGACTGTCGTAAATTTGCACCCGTTTCTTTTCTTCAGAACAATGATGCCCCGCTTTACAGAATCATATCAGATAGGAGGCGGCGCGTCAACAACTTCCGCACGCAGGGACGAGATGTAGAAATTCGATTCACCCCCATGGACCTCGCCCCCAATTTCCAGGATACGTTGGTGCACCTGGCTCGTGTGATTGAGGCCATCTTGAATGACTTCATGGCCGGGCTGCCGAACCACCAAGGTGCACTTGGCTCGTGTGATTGAGGCCATCTTGAATGACTTCATGGCCGGGTTGCCGAACCACCACATGGTACGACTGACCATTTCGCATCCCCGGCTGGATCATGAGATCTGGTTGCCATTCATGAGGGTGGATGAGCTGACGGCCCTGCGTGTGATGGAAGCAGTCGAGAAAGTTTTACAATCGTATGAGGAATTTACCATTGACGAAAGTCTTCATATGCACTTTATTCATGTGGCCATACCTCAAGGAGGCGGTCACCAGTCAGGTAGGGCGATACACTTGTTGACGCGATTAAATGAAATGCGGAGTGTTCTACAAATTAAGAACACGGACGATCTGTGTTTTGCGCGGGCTGTAGTGGTGGCACAAGCCCATGCCGACAGGTTGAGGGAATCGAACCCTGCCCTGTGGGAAAATATTCGGCATGGGCGGGAAAAACAAACCGCGCTGGCCCGAAAGCTTTACGAGAGAGCCGGTGTCCCCTTAGGCCCCTGTAGCATGGATGATTGGGGAAAATTTCAGGAAGTGCTGCCTAATTACCAGCTTGTCATTCTTTCTGCTGAATACTTCGATGCCATTGTCTACAGGGGCCCTGAGGATGCCGGCCGCAAAAGAATTAATATTTATCACCACGACGGCCACTACGATGTTTTGACAAGTATGGAGGCTTTCGTAAATAGATCTTATTATTGTTATCGCTGTGACACCGGCTTTTCAAATCGTGAACGTCATGTGTGTAAATATACCTGTCCGTCTTGTTTCAGGCAAGATTGCGAGCGCGGGGCTTGGGTAGGTTGCGGACTGCCAAATTACCAGCTTGTCATTCTTTCTGCTGAATACTTCGATGCCATTGTCTACAGGGGCCCTGAGGATGCCGGCCGCAAAAGAATTAATATTTATCACCACGACGGCCACTACGTTGTTTTGACAAGTATGGAGGCTTTCGTAAATAGATCTTATTATTGTTATCGCTGTGACACGGGCTTTTCAAATCGTGAACGTCATGTGTGTAAATATACCTGTCCGTCTTGTTTCAGGCAAGATTGCGAGCGCGGGGCTTGGGTAGGTTGCGGTGATTGCTGCTGGTTCTTCCCGAGCCAAAAGTGCTATGATCGGCACAAAAGCATGCATGCAGACGATGCTCATAATGGGAACGGCAAGCGATCACGCGGCAGACAAATGTCTGCTTGTCAGCGGTACAAAAAGTGTGTGTGTGGGGTAGTATGTAAACATTGAAACGTTTCAAAAGAAACGAGCCAAATGAAACGACCCAAAATGTTTTTAAAAATACGAAAAATCATAACAAAAATACCAAAAACCTATATTATTTTACATGGTATGAATAGAGGAATGTAGCCTACCCGATGCCTTCATGTTTTTTATCATCATTTTAGCTTTTTCTGCGATTTCTTAACCAGATTTTAGGCTACACTGCGGGGAACGATGCCACATTTTCCTCTCGCCAACCAGGGAACGGCAAGCGATCACGCGGCAGACAAATGTCTGCTTGTCAGCGGTACAAAAAGTGTGTGTGTGGTAAGGTTGTTGAAAGGAGTGCGAAACACGTGTGTGGGGAACTATATTGTAAGATTTGTCAAATTAATGTGTTACCTTCACATAAATGTTTTATTAAACCAGTCAAACCTGGCGCCAAGTTCAATGATTTGGATGCCGATTTAGATTTGAATGAGCCCCCGCGTCAACGGGCAATCCCTAAGAAAAAGGGTGCTAAAGATCAGCGCACATTCATAATATTTGATTATGAATGCATGTTAAATGCTGAAAAGGAACTGGTGCCTAATTTAGTTGTAGCACATCACGTGTGTGAGCAGTGTCTTAATGTCGATAGGTCGTCGTTCTGTCGTCAGTGTAAATGCCAAGAACTGTCATTTGCGGGGGCTCACTGTAATGAAGAATTTTGCCACTGGTTGTTCCAGCAAAATGCTACGGCAATTTGCCACAATTTCAAAGGGTTTGACTCGTATTTTATATTGGACTATTTATACAAAAATGCCATTATCCCTCAGGTCATTATGAATGGGATGAAAAAGTACTAAGTTTGGAGGCAGGGTCCATAAAGTTTGTCGATAGCATCAATTTCATGCCAATGGCCTTGCGAAAATTACCACCCACATTTGGCTTGGAAGAATTAAAAAAAGGTTATTTCCCGCATCTTTTCAATACACCTGAAAATCAACAATACGAAGGGAAAATCCCTTCCATTGAATACTATGATCCGGATGGTATGTCGCCCAAAGAGCGCCAAACATTCACTCAATGGTATGACGACCATTCCGGGGACATTTTTAATTTACAACATGACTTGTTGGCTTATTGTATTTCCGATGTGGACGTTTTAAGACGTTGCGTCGGTAGATTTCGCTCCATCTTTATGGACATTTCGAACGGAATAGACCCGTTTAAACAATCAATAACAATCGCCTCGGCCTGTAACCTTGTTTTTCGCGCCAATTTCCTGAAAGCGGAGACAATCGCTATCATCCCTCCGCAAGGCTACACTCCACGAGACAACCAGTCTCATAAGGGGCTCTGTTGGCTTAAATGGGTGGCCCACAAGGAGGGTATCCCGATGCAGCACGCGGGGAATGTGGGCGAACGAAAAATAGGACCCTACAAGGTCGACGGTATTCATGAAAAAACAGTATTCGAATTTGCCGGCTGCCTTTGGCACGGGCATATAGACTGCATGAAGGATCGCGATCTGAAAAATCCTGTGAATGGGGTGTCTATGCATGATCTGTACGAGGCATTTCTTGTACGAAATGATTATTTGCGTCGGCAAGGATACACCGTGAACGTTATGTGGGAGTGTCAGTATGATGCTCTCATGAAGCAAGATGTTGAAATGGCCACGTTCGTTAACACTCTTGCACCATATTCACCGCTTGATCCGCGCGATGCGTTTTTCGGGGGGCGAACTAATGCCACCCGCCTCTATTATGAGCCGAGTGGCGACGAAACAGTGCAGTACGTGGATGTTTGTTCGCTTTATCCGTGGGTGAACAAATATTGTTCTTTTCCTTTGGGTCATCCTGAAATCAGAAAAGAAAATTTAGGCACAGACATTTCAGAGTTTGAAGGTCTCATTAAATGCTCCATTTTACCGCCACGAAAATTATACCACCCATTATTACCATACCGGTGTCATAATAAATTAACGTTTCCGCTCTGTAGGACCTGTGCCGAATCCCAGCATCAGGGTAAATGTCGGCACGCTGATGCCGAACGTGCATTGCACGGCACGTGGGTCAGCGTTGAATTGAAAAAAGCCCTCGAATTAGGATATGTCATACAGTCCGTACATGAAGTGTGGCATTTTCCCCAAACCACCCAGTATGACCCAAAGGAAAAGAAGGGAGGGCTCTTCACGGAATATATTAATTGCTTTTTAAAATTAAAACAGGAGGCCAGCGGTAAACCCACCTGGTGCCAGACACCTGAGGACTTGGCCAAATATATTGATAATTATTATGAGAAGGAGGGGGTCCGATTGGACAAAGATAATATCGTTTTTAACCCTGGCCTTCGGGCATTAAGTAAATTTTGTTTGAATTCCCTTTGGGGAAAATTTGGCCAAAAAACTAATTTGAAAAAAACGGTCATGATTAAAGACCCGGCCGAAATGTTCAGATTGTTTCAAGATCGCTCTAAGGTCGTCAAAGACCTCTACATCGTCAATGACAATGTCATTCGGATCCAGTATCAAGATTCCGAAGAATTTGTGGATCCGAGTAAAAATACAAACGTCGTAATAGCAGCGTATACAACAGCCCATGCGCGGTTGAAATTATATTCAATTTTGCAACCCCTTGGTGAACGAGTTTTGCATTATGACACCGATTCTGTCATATATATCCACAAAAATGATGTTTATAACCCTCCAACGGGAAACTATCTTGGGGACTTAACCGACGAGTTAGGTGGTGATTCAATTTCCGTCTTTGTCTCCGCGGGACCAAAAAATTACGCGTATAAATTAAAAAACTCGGGCAAAACAGTCTGCAAAGTGAAAGGTTTTACCCTTAACCATCGCACAGCGGAAACCATCAACTTTCAGTCCATGGCCGAAACGGTTGTGAGCGCTTCGGCCGAGAAAAAGACAGTCCACTTTCCGCACCGAATAAAACGGAAAAAAAATAATACCATTGTCTCGCGTGATGAACATAAAGACTATCGAATAGTCTATAATAAACGCGTGTTGGTAGAGAATTTCAACACTCTACCCTATGGCTATTGATCTCCTTTTCTGGCGATTTAATAAACGTTGGTAAAACGTTGGATCCACTAAAATAGATATTTTTTTCGCTGTTTAGTTCGCATGTAGAAATGCCACGTACAGATCATGCATAGAGTTCTTAATTCTGCAGTTATAAACTTGTTCGTTTGAGCGAGAATGCTTCGCCCTGTTATCGTCTTGATTTTCAGTTGCGTTGAAAAGATGCGGGAAATACCCTCGTTTTTTCAGTTCTTCCATAGCTCTCCATTATAAACTTGTTCATTTGTTCGCGATGCTTCGCCCCGTCAACATCGTCTACACGGCTCGTCTGAATTGTGAAATGGACTTATCTCGGTTAGCCAAAACCATGGCAAACATTATCTATAATCCTTCTGTTTTTAGTGGTGCGATTTTAAAATCGAAACGGATACTTTCTACCTGTCTTTTGTTCAAAAACGGTAATATTGTATGTTATGGTGCTAATTCAAAGGCTGCAGCTATTAGATCCGTCAGACAGTGGGCGAGAAGAGTTCAACGCCTAGGCAATCACGTAAACTTAAGCCATATTAAACTGCAAACAATGACCGCCACTTATTCTCTCGGTAAAAGAATCAAGCTTAAAGACTTTTCCCTCTTACAAAATGCAATTTATGAACCTGAGATATTTCCGGCAGCCATGATAAAGATTGATCGTCTTAATTTTACTATTTTTACCTCTGGTAAAGTCATTGTGACGGGTGTAAAGAATATAAAAGAGGCCGAGGAGGTTTTCTTACNCGTCAGATTTGCGAAAACTCCCTATTGTTGAGCAACATAAGCTTGCTCAAGAGCGAAATCGTTTGCTCGAAGAACTGTCTAAGTCTTCCCGCCCCATTGATCAAGCTGTAGTGGAGGTAATTAAGAAAGAACAAGAATGTTCCCTGCTGAATGAACTGGTGGCAGCTTGATTAAATGGAACTTTCATTCATGGACCCTGCACGTCATTATCGACGTCTCCTCATTCATGACACTAGTGGGGGTCTTCGTTTTATAGTTGGGTCTTCGTTTTATAGTAGTGGGGTCTTCGTATTATAGAGTTGGGTCTTTGTTTTATAATACATGTAGTGTGGTCTTCATTTTATAGTTCAGGGTCTTCCATCTTCAGTCTCCTGTAAATGTGGATGTTTCTTGTTGCTATATTTGACTAAATGCAATTTTATTCATCGGACGGACAATAAATCTCTTGTCCGCATGGAATAAAGCGAGACCAGATGAAAACTGTCTGAAAGGCTCCCCCCTCCCCCCCCAAACAAATAGACCAATCTGACGTTCCTCGATTGGCGCTCGCGATGACATTATTTGGCCTATTTAAGGACATTTCTGTCAATTTCAATGACTTAACTTCTGTGAAATAATGACACTTACATAATAAGATACTGCCAAGTCAGACAAGTCGACTGACATCTCTTTCATCAAATTCGACCCAGCCGTTATGGAGGCCACTCAGAAGTGGAATGGAGAGTAGTGAAACATGGCAGATCTAGTTATTGGGAATACTTAGGGGACTATTCCCAGGGGAAATACTAGCTGGTATCCTAGTTTACCATAATTTGAAGACCCTGATGTGGTAAAAATGTGCAAATGTTGGATTTCTGTAAGTCAGAGTACCAAGTGCCTCCCAGTAAAAACCCCAAAACAACATGTTAATGCAGATTATCAGAATGTAGAATTTTGCCACTCGGGAACACATAGCTGCAGTTAATACAGGATATTCCTCTAAAAGAGTGCAGCACCTGACGGGACAGCGTCCAAGACGTCCCGCACGTCACTTCATGATGTTTTTAGGCGAGACGAAAAAAAAATCAGATTGTTTCACGACGTCATGATCGCTGAAACAACCGGATTTTTTTTCAAGTCGCGTCATGCGTTCAGAAATGACGTGCGGGACGTCATGACGCTGTCCCGTCAGGTGCTGCGCTCTTTTGGAGTGATAGAGTCTATTGTAACAGAGGCTTTTTGTATTCCAGTGCCTTAATAAGGAACCCGAAGTTAGTCGAGGAGACAAGCACAAAGAAGGTGTTCGAAGAGAATGACGTTCGGGCAGTGCTTGTCAATGACGACGTGAAAGAAATGGGACAGTCCGTGATTGATGATACGTTCGGGGAGAAGAAACCCATTGTTCTTTCCATACTGGATCCTGATGAGGTGCGTATTGCTTCTGTTCACCCTGTGGTGAAATAAGATAAGAATACTGAGGTCAGGTAGGCCTATTGAATATTACCAGGAACCATCCTCAAATATGCTGGGAATTACCTGGTAATGCATATAAACTTTGTGAAACTTACATGTATGTAACACGAAATTTGAAGCAATAACAGTACATGTACTTCCACCTATCCAAAACCCCGGGAGAACCCTGGTTGTGCGTACACCTATTTTTGCTGTGTCGAATAGACCTGTGTTTAAAAACCCTGTGTCTATTAGACTCGGTGAGCTGATTGTCATTAGTTTTGGAATGCACTGAAAATAGGTGTAAGTGCACGATGTGCTTTTTTCAAGTCCAGGGACGACCCGGGTCTAAAAGACAAAAGAAAGAAAATCAGCCTAGGCCTACTGAAATTGACAAAACTTTGGTATGACGGGTCACATAATTCCCGTAACTTAGTACAGTCTACAATCTGTGATGTCGCCCCTATGAAAACAGAGTCACTGTCAGCGGAGGTCATTATATTTAATAATATTTCCAGTTTACATTGAATTGGCATTTTCCTTTTTCAACAGACATGGAAAGAAGCTGACTTAAGAGAATTCCTGGTGTCCTACCAAAATATGCTTGTTGCCCGGGAGACACAGACCAGCACGGTGCTGGTCTGTGTCTCCCGGGCAACAAGCATATTTTGCCACGCTGGTGATAATGGGATCGATGGATTGGATAGATGAAAACAAGCCTTGCATCGATGAGTGCAAGCTCTTCTTCCAAACAGAGAAGATGTACATGTATCTGCTGCTCATAATGTACAAATCACCCCAGAAGTCATTGACTGGTTAGTTAAGGTGTCGTCATTAGATAAATTCAAGGAGCTTTGACGGAGGAGAATGAGGATGCTAGATGATGCCAACCGTTTGTTGATGACTTTAGTTTGGCTGCGAAAATATCCCGATTTCAACTCACTCACTATGCTGTTTGATGTGAGTGAACCAACAGCCCCGAGAGTGACGAGGAAAATGACTGGTGTGCAGTGGGACACTCTAACAGGGGAGATAAGATGCCCCGATGAAGAGGAATGGAATACCATGAGAAATGTGTGGGATACGTTCCCAAATGCAGTTGGAACCAGCGATGGTACAAGTCATGAGATTTACAAAACATAAGAAATGGAACCAATTTTCAGGCCAACCAGAAGATACGTCTCATCTGATTCAGAGTCGTCATCAACGTGTGATGAAGAAGATTCTTGGGTGAATGCCAAGCGAAAAGGGAAACAGAAGGATGGTGGGCAGAAAAATCAACCGTGTTGGCTGAACCACCAAGAATCCTATCGCCAACACCGTCATTCACATCGCGTTCACCTGTACCTCCTGCATCCCCAGTAGCATCAACCTCTGGCACTGTGTTCCCCAGACCTGTGTTACGACAGCAGTTGACACCTGAGAGGTCGTCTTCACCAGCAGCAAGAATATATTGCCTCCCCAAAACAACATGTTTATGCAGATTATCAGAATGTAGAATTTTGCGATCCCTGATCAAAGTGCATTCACTTGAATGTGCTGATCGTATTCTTAATGAAGTCATAGCTCGTTTTGGTTGTCCATTGGAACTTCATAGTGACCGAGGACGGAACTATGAGAGTCATCTCTTTGCTGAACTTTGCAAGTTGTTAGAAATTTGGAAAACTAGGCCAGCTAGTGGCAATGCCAAGTGCAATGGGCAGACCGAACGTTTTAATCATACATGTACCCTAGTTCGCATGATCAAGGCCTACATGAGAGGGCAGCAGAAAAAGTGGGATGATAACTTAGGTTGTCTCGCTGCTGCATATCGGGCGACGCCTCATGAGTCTACAGGCCTACCTCCTAATTATTATTATTATTGTTATTATCTTTATTCATGTAAATTAATACATTACAGAGTGCAGTAAATACATTCGAGTGACTTACCCCCTCCCCAGACACACACACATTAATATGATGAGAAGGCAATAAGTGAATGGTTCCGCATGGCAAGTGACCGGAATGGCGGCAGAACGCGACGGGAGGCAAAAAAGAGGGCAAACGAAGCTCAATCGCAGCCTGGAACTGAGGAGCAGTAAGAGACAGTGTGTGAAGCGTTCCTTGAAAGATACCTATTTGTCCGGCACCAAACGTAAGGCAGGAAGGCCCTAAAGATCACACAGGGTGGTGCAATTCGGTCTGCGTATCCTGTGCAAAGATGAAGACGAAGGAACCGTCAGCAACCCTTGCAAAAGGCAATGGAAGCAGGTTAAATCTCCTCTTGGGGATAAAAATATGATCGTTATCAATATTGGCGTGGACAACTCTTACTGGAGATTGTGAAAGGTGCTTTTTTCCAAATGGGGTGAACCCAGTCGTTGGTAACATTGAACTTTTCCAGAAGAGATCGTTAATGGCCATAATGACAACGTTTGCGACGACCTCAGCGACTTCACGTTGACGAGGTACTACATACAAAAAGATGGTGCCGGGTGCTGTACGACTGTACCTTCTTATGGATGAGGCAAGCATGACAGACAGTGGAAATGGAGAGGAGGAGTCTGACCCAGAATACTTGCCAGGCATACCATGTCTACAGGTAGACAGAACGGCATCGTTCGTTGCAACCAGCCCTTCCGGGGAAGTTACGATTAGACAGAGTGTTGTAATGCCTCCAACGCTATCATCAGCCGAACCTCGTCCCGGGCCATCCACAGAACGAGTGACAAGGCCACTTCGATCTGCCGCACAACAAAGTCCAGGACCATCCACGGATGACATTTTCCGTAGACACTTGTACGTGCTCCTTTGACGTTATTAGTGAGCTTTCGCAACCACCCGGTTAGGCCCATACAACAACGTTTATCTATTGTTCGAGTCAACTCGCACAATAGATAAACGTAGTCGTAGGACCTAACCGGGCGGTTGCGAAAGCTCACTATTTAAAATGTTACATGTACCGGTACAGGAACATTATTGCAGCTAGAAACTGTGAGACGTGAACATCTCACCTAATGAAGTCCTTACGTCCAGTGTCGGTGATGGATTTTGTTTAATCCCACCAGTCGACAAAGCACGTGCTTTCTTGAAATAATAATCGGCAATTCTATTCTTTTTCATTGTCTAACACGTCATTAGGTTTTTCCAGACTATACTCAAACCTTATTATTAATGTTAAATGTACCGACGAGGAGGAGGAAGACGAGACAGACAGAGAAGCTCTAGAGGCGGGCATTCGTGAGAGTTTGCAAGAGTCTGGGTATGGTATTGACGGCACTTTGTTTTTTATTATGACCTTTCAGGAAATATAAACGGTATAACGATTGAATATTCATTGACTGTCATTATCTCCACCTTAATTGTCATCACGCTTCTGGAAAAAGGGGTGTATCTGTACTTTTTCATTTGGATAAAAATGGTACTTATGTTGTTGAAGAGTTGTATTTCATCAAAAGTTTTGATTTTATAAACATCTACAGGTATGGTGATGATTGCACTTCAGACCTTCCGAAGAAAGGTCCCTTGCCGAGTTAATCACACAGCTCAAAAGCATGGTAGACGAAACAGAGCCCGCTACTTTGATTAATGCAGTGAGAGGAAAGCTTCTCGACGGAGCCGGCAGATGCATTCTGAGGAAGAGATTCAATCCTGCAAGACCATTAAGTGTGAAATTCATGGACGATGTTGGTAAGGCAGAAGGAGCAGTAGATGGCGGAGGTCCATCTCATGAATTCTTCACACTGATTCTGCAAGAACTACGCAATGGTGGAATATTTGCTGGGACGGATGATTCAAAAAATTCTAGTCCCTTAAGGATATGGTACAGTGAAACCCCTCATGTGGACCACCCCTCTATGTACGTTTTTTTTATATTTCGGTTTGATTCTAGTCACGTAATACATGTATGAAAGTGATAAACACTGGAGGCAGTATTTCTGCATTTGTTAGTAGCTTTTCTTTGGGTAAAGTGTGACATGTACATCATAATGTATTTGCTTTTTCAGGGGCCGACAAAGACTTGTACATGTACTACGTATGCGGAGCAATATTTGCACTAGCCATCGTCCATGCGGGAGACGGACAAACTACCTCAGTTCGGGAAACTACGGAATTCCGCAACTCTACCTTCTAGATGCAGAATTCCGCATCGATGCGATGCAGAATTACACAACAGTTGCAGAAAACCGCAGCGTTTTGGCGATACCGAATTCCGCAACACGCATCATCGGGGCCATGTTGTTTCGACCGGGCGTTCTATCTTTAGCCGATAGGTGGAGACACTTCATTAGAATTCGTCTGCTCGCGGAAAATTTTTTTTGATCGCGCGTATATTTTTTCTGTCAAACTATGTCTGATCCGACTCCTGAAGGTAGGTGCTTCATCACATTACGAGCTTTCCTTTCATAAGCGCTGTGTGAACGCATTAATCAGTGTAAACAACCTTGAAAACTATGAAAAATGCCATAGGGTTATGGCACGTCAGCTCTCAAGAAGCAGACGAATTTGGTGGGGGGCCATCTCAGAAGGTGATAAGCCCTAGGTACATCAGAATAACTTCATTGCTGAAAAATGTTCACAGAATTTTTTTTCTTTGCAATTTAAAGATGATATACATGTAGGCCTAAAAGAAAATAATTTCAATTAACAATCACATGATTCAGATATTTATAGATGTGAATTTTTATTTCAGAATATTACACCAAGCTCGCGACGAGTGTTGAAGACATAAAAAAGAAAGCCGAGAGGGGGTCAAAAAAGCCACCTCCAGCTTATATAGAAAACTCAAGTGTGAGGAGATCTTACATTAGTAGGAGAGGGGAGACTGTCAAGTTGACAGTAAGTCACTACCAATATATACAAATTTAAGCCATTCTTCTATTTTATGCTGCCCAATTGAATTGTCATTATCATTAATTGGAAACATTGTTTGCACTGGTAAAAAGTAGCTCTACTTACAAATTTCAAGTACCTGTACATGTATATACAAATTCCAATCATTCAAAAATATGCTGGATCCTTACGCACGGGCATCTATAAAGTAGGCCCATGGAAAGACATTTTTTGCAATGGACTGGTACTGACAAAAAGCCATAGGCCTACTGGTATTGAAACTTTTTTTCAGTTCCCAAATATTGCATACTAGTAGTACTGTATGTCTCTATGACTTAAGAGCATTTTTTGTTAATTCCAGCTGATGGAGTTAGAACTGCAGACTCACTGCATCCCTGTTTTGACCGTATTTCCTCCTTTGAACCACAAAGGTGGAAATGTTATCCAGTACCATGGATGCCCTCCTGGATTCAAAGCCGGCCCAAACCCTGTGGAGAGTGAGACTGGGAAGGGAGATGAAGATGTGCCAGACTTTGAGGCAATTCCATCAACACCGCGGAAAAGAAGGCACCAAACGGTGACAACTGCCCCAAAACCACAGCCACAGCACCTCCCCACAACCATTGATAAAGACAGCTGCAGAATATGTCATGAATCCGAGGAGAAATCGTTTTGGATCGGCTGTGGGTGGAAAAATAAGAGTAGACGCCAGTGTGATTACTGGGTCCACCAAAACTGTATTGGTCTCTATTACAAATCCCGTTCTGACCTTAAGCAAGTTCCATTTTTCTGCAGTGCCCACAAACCAAAGAAGTGAATTTTCACCATGACCATGACTATGATAATAAAATTGAAATGGATTGATGTTTAGGCTACACTGTTTTTGGGTTATTCTTCTTCTGTGGCATTATCAGACAAGGCTGACAGTTGGTCTTGCAAATCTTTCTGGACCTCTGAATACAAATCAATCTGGTCAGCCTTCTTTGATTTCATTGATGATTTCATCATACCTCTGAACATTTCTGCCCGATCTTGGTCAATGAATCTGTCAATAACAAGATTTGTCTCCTTCTGAATCTTGGCAATCGTCCAGTTATTGATGTCATTGAAGTTTTTTCATCCTCCAATGTCACAAACACTGGAGTAAGTTCACACTGTGGGTCCTTCAAGTACTTATCATAGTTATCTCTTGCTACTCCATAGAAATTAACAAGGTCTGGATGCAAGGGATTGCCATCAAGAGCAACCAAGAGTCTTTCTTCCAACGGATACGACAACATTCCAGACTCGCGTATGGTAGCCCTTAACATTTGCACCTCATTGTCAAATTTAAAGACTGAGCTTTCACCATGGGCTGGATCATTTAGCCCAGCTTTCATGAACACACTGTCCCTGTTTGCCACCAACTTCTTATGGCAACGACTAGCCACTTGCCAGTTGGCCAGAGTGGGTGCTCCAGGTGGGAGGTTACTCTTCAGTGCACGATTCTCATTCTCCGTGACATAGTCTCCACCTTCGCCTCGGCATGGATCACCAGAACGAGAAAAGCTTTCATTCTGACTAATGAATTTTGCCACTTCTGGAGGTGCCTCGACTCTCACAGCCATGTCATTGTACAGCAATTTTCGATAGATCATGTGCCTACCAATGAACATGAGTGGGGCTACTTTTTGTCTTCCAGCCAGCATGTGGGATGAATTGTTCCTCCTAATTCCATTTCTGAAGCATACCAGACCAAGCATGCAGTTGAAAACCACATCATACATGAAATTGTAATTGGGGTTCACCACATTCTCTTTCCATTCAATGAAATCCTTGACTGAGCTGTCCCTTCCATCATTTGAATGATAGACATATTGATACAGCAACTCCATGGCAAAAGCTTGGTACATGATCATCAGTATCTGCCATGATACGTGGTGGTTTGAGCAACCAACAATGAACTTTTTTGCATTTTTGCTTCGGAATCCTAACAAGTGTGCAACCTTTTCAATCACAACATGCCTGAGTAATGTGAACAATGCCAAGAGAATGTTTTTCTCTGTATGGCCAGCTCCAGGAACAAGGAGAATCCCCCCGAAAGCCAAGTGATATTGAGGTTCGTTCACCAAGTCACTACCAGTTTCACCACCACAGACCGCCAAGTGCATGGACAGGGACACTTTAGATAAATCATATTGCTCACCACAGTAAGAACATATTACAGTGTTCTGGATTAGTTCAGAAGCAATTCTATATCATGTATATGGCAGGCCATCAAAGCCCACCCTGACCCAAGCTCGTTTCTTTCCAACCAATGCCTGTTGCTGAATGTTATCCAGGACCTGCATGATAGTATCTTTGGAGTTGGGATTTACTCCAATGATTTCACCAATCTCAATACGTGTGGCTATTCTATCCTGAAATCCATGAGGAATCGAACCATACAATGAACTTCTGTCCTTTAAATTGTTCGAGTTGTGGCCACAATTTCTACATACTGTTAAATCCCTGGGGAATATTTCACAGCATTTGCAACACACAACCGAGTTTGAATCAGTGTTCTTAAGCCTTAAAGAAACATGATCTCTACCATTGGTTTCAGATTTTACTGTATCAAGCATGTTTCTCTGTGAACGAAACCGATATGGTCGCAAAACCTCAGAGTTCAATTTCGATTCAAGGTCATAAATCTTCGAGGATATCTCATTTCGATCTGATTTACCAATCCATTCAGATGGTCTCAAGTCATCTCTGGTCTGTAAGTTGGAGGACTGTGAAGAATTGCACTCAATGAAGACCACGTTCGTTGCCACACCAAGGGGGGTAGTTCCATCCTCTCTAACTCGGCCAGTCTTCTGTGTTCGCTGTGTGTTATCTGCATGAACCTCCATGTCGATACTCGCATCAAAACATTTGTTCTCCTCTTTAGACATGTTTTTCATGACGTTCCGAAGAGTTGTCACACTACCGGCCGAGGTGGTCCCTCCTCCTAGTGTGTGAGCTGCCTTACTTCCATGGAATGTCCACTGAACCAACCCCTGAGCAAAGGAGAATGGACCAACGAATCGAAGGTTCCTAAGGAAATAAATCTGTTCAAGTGCAAGACACAGGGCATAATTTTCCCGCACATTATCTGCACACTCGACATGTTTGGTAGACATGATACCTTTTAGAAACGACACCAAGGGTCGACAACGGTTCTCTATGTATTCTATACATTCAGTTCTTTCAGTTTCTTCAAGGTCTTGATATGCACTACTAAGTTTGATGGTGTCCTCATATACGGCACTTGATAGAACTTGTCCTAGAACCTTGCACAACCGGTCACAGTCAGCCATCGAAACTTCGCCAGCTGCAATCTTTTCTACAAGGACATCAACCAGAGTAGGGCAGGATGGAACTTCCAGGTTTTCATCTCCATTGCCACCATCAGAATCTGCAGTCCCCTCTGCCATGGAATCATGGTCAACTACTATTACATCATTGGACGATGAACCATGGCACTGTGGATTAATACTATGCAGTGCTGCATAATTTAGGCAGTTTGCGCAAAAGTATTTGTCTCTAGATCCTAAAAACCCCTTTTCAACTAACCATCTCCGTTCCCCTTGTCGATAATCATGGAAAGTTATGCAGAAGATTCGTGGTGGTACCGGTATACTTTTAGATACCGGTATGGAATTGTGTATCTTACAATGGCAACTCCTTCCCTCATCATTCTCATGCAGAAGGTGGTTTTTGGCCACACTGCGGGTTCTCTTGGCATGTTTTATTCTCCCCATCTGTTGATAACCTGAAAAAAAATGTACATAATTTACATATTGGTCAACTGAATAAAATTGCTAGATTAAACATGTTAAACACACTAATTAGTGATGAGCTGCCACATTCCCGGAAGGAAGTGTTTCCCATAGGCCTACTGCTAAGAATATATTTTAATGTTGAGATGACCCCCATTCACCCTGCTGAAAAAATGGCAAAGAACATGGCCCTGGAAATGAAGGAGCTCTCAAAGGAAGAGCGTAATGCGCTTATTACACCGCAGATTACTGCAATTAGGAGGAATATCAATCAACATCTCTTCTTTGTGTCCACTATTAATGGGTAAGTATACAATAAAAGGGTCAATTTCATCAATTTTTCTCTCTTCTGTGCAACTAGGCTAAATTTTGATGGCAGAGGAATCTGAACATGTCTCCTCAATTATCATTGCAGATATCACCACTTCTACAACAGGCCCTATGTGGGTGTTAACTTCTTGATGAAGTGTCAGAGAGAGCCTGGCAACCGTTATGATCGGAATGCAGTGCTTATTAAGTTTTGGCGCCCACAATTGTGGACGATGCAATTCGCAACGCTGTGACAAGAGACCATCCCCCACTCCAGAGGGTTGCGGATATCCTTGGACAGCCTGTAGGGCGGATGCCAGCTGAGTTAGCATCGGTAGTCAGTGAAGACATTCGTATGGGTAATATTGTGTCGGTGACATGCGTCTTTTCTGGCAAATTCATCCACGGAGGACCAGTGAAGAGAGGAGGACCTAAAATGGTATCGACTTACCATCTCGAGTTCCAAACCTATGCTGACAAGCTTCGGGTGTATTTCAAACTGAAAGAACTCATTCATGAAAATGACATATTGTTCTAGTTTCTATGTGAGAAACTGAGAAAATAAAGTCAATCCCAAATAGCCGATGACGTTGGATTTATTTCATAGGAAAATTCATCACTTGTCAAGGTCAAATCTTCATTTGAAGGAAGTTGCGGAATTCTACATCTTCCTGAGTTGCAGATTTCTGCAACATCCTGGCACTTGAAGATGCAGAATTCCACAACCATGGCTTTGAAGCCACTTCTTGTCAATGTTTACCCCTAAAAATAGGTGGAAATGGTATGAATCAGACTGTAGTATAGAACTAGAGCCATCATGTGATGGCGCAGATTCGTCTCCATTTGAAAGTTATGAAATGGCATGCACAGTGGCAAAATAGGTGGGCAGGGTCCAAAGGGTGCTTTGGGTACAAATATAGTACCCTAAAGAAATTTGAGGGTACGATATAGTACCCTGAAAAAATCAATTCAGTAATGTTTTTCTTAAATTTGTTACATTTCAAATGCAACTTTCATGCATAAGTCAGGGTTTCTGCCAGGGGGGAGAATGGGGAGAATTCCATCCCCAAGAAAATTATTTGGGGATAAATCCATCCCCAAATTTTTCAGAAAGAATGAATTTTCTTTAAATCTTGTCTTTTTTCTTTTCAAAACATCATATTATTATACCATCATGTTATCTTGCGGTCCATGTACAATGTTTGGTGAAAAAAATCCAAATAAAAAAATCCAAAAAAAATTTTTTTCAAAAATTTTTTTTGAAAAAAAAATTTTTTGAACATTTTTTTTTGAAATTTTTTTTGGTCCATCCCCCAATTTTTTTCCTGGCGGAAACCCTGAAAGGGACACTAATTTTGCATTTTGGAGTGAAAAAATGACTCTGGAGGCCATTATTAACCGGAAAAAAAATTTGAAAAAAATTTAAAAAAATTTTTTTCTCCCTCCTCCCCCCCCCCCCCAGGAGGTACCCTGGGAAAAATCCTGGCAGAAACCCTGGTGGGGCTGAAGTGTAGGGAGTGTGGGACACTCCAAAAGTGCCAAAAAGTAGCTAAATCTCACCCCTTGACATGAACATGATGAAAGGCCTCTCAAGTGAATTCAAATTTCCCGCCCACAGCACCATATTTAAGCAGGCGATTTTCTGATTGGCTGGATCTCGATGTCCCAACTATCTTGATAAATTGGCCCCAAAATGGTTATCTAAGTAGGCACATGCAATGAAATCAACAGAATATTGAACAAAAGACCCAATTTGAGCCTCTCACAGTGTCCATCACAGCTTATTTTTCTGCTCATTAGGCATGTTACATGTAGGTCAGACTAGAAACATCGTAGGTGACACACTCATGGAGATCGTCTGCATGGTTTTTGGCGCAAAGCCAGATCAAGTAGGGCTAAATATATCTTCGTAGAAATGACCAACACGGGCAAACTTTATGTCATTGGAAAGGAAATTTTATCAGGAATCCAACCAAACAGTTTTTGAGGCGATTTCATTCCATCCCAGAGAAATAAAACCAAAAGTTCACGACGTTGTGAAAGTCATGAAAGCTATCCTCAAGTCGGTATCAACGCAAATTACAAGGTCTGTGTTTCGTCGATGAAGTGTTCGTCAGCTGGTGGTGGTGAGTCGTGCTTAGATAAAATCTACACAGCTCGATTTGAAATTCAGGGGAATGAAAGGAATCACATCCTTAACAAATTTGTCCCTTTTTGACAAATGAGTACATATGAGCGGCATTTTCTTGCGAGATGAAAACTTTGTTGCGCATCAGTGAAATGGCGTGCCATACAGTAACCTCGACGCAAATGTTTCACTCGCAGTACCGCCTTCTAGCCAAAAGTTTTGCCTGTTCGTCGAACAATAATAGTGAGTGAAATACCTGTATCGAATGGCCATTACGTTATCTGAATAACGATTATAGTTTCACCACACGGCACTTTGCAGGTCACAGTAAATCACGTATTTATTACTGCAAGTACACGCTGGCCTATTTCCTAGGTCGTTGATGTATTCCATTACATGCCACAATGCCACGTGGACATTGCCTGGGGCGAGAGTGCGTCTATCAGTTGATACCCAGCAGGCTAATACAATAGATTCGTCTCCACCACTGCTGTAAGATGGCGCTGGGAGACGAATCTAAAAATAAAGATTTACATGTTTAAAGTTTAGATTAACACAATCAAATTTGATAAATATTGTCGAACAACAAGAGTTGCAGAATTCCACATCTAGATCGTCATAGCTGTGGAATTCCACAACGTTGCAGAATTCCGCAGTTTCCCGAACTGACCTATCCGAAACCGTCTACAATATCATAACGAAAGGTTATGAAAACGTAACGATGTCATGGTGCAAATGGACTTCGCACAGATTTACTCTTGCAGGTCATTAGATGAAGTCTGCCTACTTTACCCAAACTGGTGCCCGGGGAACTGGTGTAACCATACATCCAGTCGTCGTCTACTACAAGGAGAGGGCAGCAGATGAATTGAAACACAAAAGCTTGGTGGTGATCTCAAACGAAATGTCCCACTTGTTTGGGGTTGAAGACTGTAATCTCTTCAAAAAAAACTAATTTCTTCTCGAATACAACTAACTTTATTCCTCGAACTTTTCCACATCAAAAAGACTTCTTCTATCAACTTCTTGCACAAGACTAAAAAAATTCTATTTACACACACAATAAAAGTCAACTTCAAGAGACACCCACCCATATTAAAATACAGAGGTTCATAATTCCAAACTTTCAGTTGTTCTCACATTCATGTAATAATAGGGTATTAGTATGAAGAGGGTCCCCTAAAGCTGATCCAGAGTGATAGGAACGTGGGAAGGATGGTTTTTGGTTGGTTCCTGTGGGTGAAAAGTGGCAGAAGTACCACTGCCCACACCCGTCAGCTGATGACAGCTGTCGGGTGTGGGCAGTGGTATAAGTATTTAGGGATTTAAAATGGCCGTTTTGCCACGCCGCAGTGCAGTGTGCCACTTCACTGTGGTGAGTGCTAACAGCTCCCTGTCAACTGCACATTACAACAGGCCGAGGACCTATAATATCAATGCGTTGCCCTAATAATATGATCCATTGTCGTTGCCTTGCCATGTCGAATAAAAGGACACATGTGTAGTACGAAGCTTACGAAGCGTAACACGCACAAACCTCAATAGGGCAACACTCGCCTCGTGGTACAATGTGGTAGGTCTGGCAACATGGGCAATCTTCGTTGAGGCGATCATGATGATGGCAGTATACACCGGCGAACTTCGGAAACGTTCGGTGATAAATAACCTTTGACCCGATGACGTTGCAATAAAATTCTCCCAACCTAAAACAGCCTCAAAGTTATAATCCGTAACACTTTTCAACGGTCTACCCGACTTGGACACTCCAAAATACACTTGTCCGGCCCTCCATAAACAAAATCCGCCTTCACACCGCGTAACGCCGGCATATTGGGTAAATTTATCACATTTCGCCTGAGCCCGTCTCTGAGGTGGAATGAGAGTGAGTGACCCGTGGTATTGATCAGTAGCGCTTCGCGTGTTTGCCGCTATGCGGCGTTCAGGGTCCTTGCGTCTAGCTAACCACAACAAAATTCACTTAAAGCTGACCTGTCAAAACCAATTGAAGTAGGGGAACTGGCTCAAACACACTCGTCCAACACGGCACTTGCAATATCAGACAAGATCAGTCCAGAAATAAAGATAATGAAACAGATACTAGTACTGCGCGAGTTCACTATTCGACGGACAGTCCAACATCACAATACCGTAATAAGGCAATTTTCTACTCTGTAAGTAAGAATGAACGCAGTAATGGAATGCCAGCAATATGGAACTACTTCGAGGCCGGTCATGGAAAGGGCCTATGCGATGGCCTTGGGGGTACAACAAAAAGAATGGCTGCGAGCTATTCTTGGAGAAGCCAGAGTAACAGATGAGGAGCTTTTAACGGCTGTAGTAGAGGTGGAGGGATCGCTTAACTCTCGCCCTCTTGCAAACAGCAGTAATGACTCTGGAGACAGCCCGGTGCTCACTCCTAACCATTTTTTGATTGGTCAGGCCGGGGGTAAACTGGCCCCGAGTTCTTGAAAGCGAAGCGGCCAATCCCCGTGAACGTTGGGTGTACCGGTATGTCCAAGAGCTGGTCACAAAAGTCTGGAAAAGATGGAATACGGAATTCCTGTCCTTGCTGCAGACGCGGGGGAAGTGGTGGAACGAGAAGGAAGACATCAAAGTTGGAGATGTGGTCTTATTGACTGATCCAGCCAATCCTAAGGGCAGGTGGCTCCTGGGACTGGTGCAGGAGCTTCGCAAGTCGTCAGATGGACATACACGGAGTGTTGTAGTCACTTCAGGATCTAAAGATCTCATCCGTCTGATATCTAAACTTGTGAAATTGTACGTTAACCCTCCAAACGGATGAAGAGTGGTTCAAGGACTACATGTACGCCATGGAACCACGGAGGGGAGAATGTTGGGACGACACAGTTGTGTGGAGATATAAGTAACTTGAGAATGAGACCGAACATTCTTGCCTGAACTTGATAGAGAGACCAGGGCTTCGTGGGGGGCTTCGGATATGGATTCTCCCTGCAGCCAAACTTTATTGTTTTAGATGGTGTTTTATTACTCAGATATCGAGATTGATTTGTGTCATCAGTCGTTTTATTCTACGGAGGGACGAAATACGGTATAGACTTTCTTGTGTAAATCGGATCACTTAGTTTTGGTGGAACTAGCTTGTGCCGCGAGAAAAGTTACTTTTATTCTCGTTCTCAAACGGACAGGTGAAGCAAATTGGTCGCACGATTGTCGGATTTATATCTATTCTCGGACGTAGATTATTGCAACTGTCTCTGGATGAGAAACTAGCTTTCTCCTGTTATTTAGATCGTCGTAGACGTGAGAACATTTATTCGCTGGATTCATTTATTCATTTATTCTGTTGTGAGCCAACTTTGGAATCTATCGTAATATTGGACATCATTCTCATTCGTCGTTGGATTTATTGACGTTGCACACGTTGGATCAGAGGAAACTCGTCGAGTGAAGTTCAACAAATACGGATAGAAAGTAAGTGCAATGTTTTCTTTTATGTAGGGCATGATTCGGACGCCCTCACAATTTACGATCTTTTTCCTGTGCCATCTAGGCCAGATTTTTACTTTGTGTGGACTCCCTCGCTCCAACCGTGTTTTTTCAACATGGCGGACGTTTCTGCACACAACGATGCACTGCAGTGCAGTGTACAGACTCCGGGCGTGCCTGTTGGGCCGTCGTCATCTGCGGAGTCACGATCGGCAGCTGGCCGTCCCCTTTCCTCAAATATCGAGGACAAGTCTGACGAGGCTAAGAAGCGGACTTCTCGATCCTGTTCGTCGTCTCGATCGACGTCTAAGACGAAATTGCACTGAACATGCTGAACACCATGCATGCCATTGTGAAATGAAATGGGTTTTGGAGAAGGGGTCTGTGGTTATTGGCTTTAAACCTCGTGCCAATACGGATGCCTAGCCTACCCGTATATCATGATATTACAGAGGCCTAGGCCTACATGAAGTACTTTTTTCACAAGAAGGATATGACTCAAGTTCCTTATTTCTCTATTTTTTCAGTTTCAAGATATTCCGACAGAGAGGGGTACGCAGACGGAAAAAACGGGCATTGCGTATGGCAGTCGGAAGAGGGGCTGGGCGTCCAACCTCAACAGTCCAGATGCGCTTTGTCGCACTCCATTCACCGGATTTGCACGTGCTGCATGGCCTGCAAATTAAGAAACTGGCCTCTTTTGGACTTGGTACGTACATATGTATTTAATGTTTGAGTTACTAATTTCCATACCTTCACATGGCTCTGGTCTGGATATTCATTGCCATTTCCTATACCCAACCAACTTTTAAAAAAAACATTACCGTACGTGGGTAATGCAGCTATGGCAGCCACCTTCATGCTTGGCCTTCACTGAATGATCAATTGTGTGATGATGTCAATACTATTATTACCTGTAGGCCCTACAACCCCTCCCCCATCGTTAATACATATTTGGTAGAAAAAATTATTGGCCATCTCTTGAAAAAAAACTTAGCAATCTTGATAATCTCGTATTATTATCAGTCTTTCCTTTTTCCAGGTCGTGCCACAAACCGAGATGGGAAGAACGTTTTTGACGTTCCGTTGGACTTGACTACCTAGCAATTTAGACAAATTTATAAGGGAAATCTTCCCATCCCAGGGAATAACCCCCTATAAGTTAATGCGGGCTGACAAGGCAATGAATTTGATCGCCTTGCCTGATGAGGCAGACAGGCCAAGCAAACTGAGGACATGCTTTATTTTTTCAGTTTCAAGATGTTCCGACAGAGAGGGGTACGCCGACGAAAGAAACGGGCACTGCCTATGGCAATGGGAAGAGGGGCCGGGCGTCCAACCTCAACAGTGCAGATACGCTTTGTCGCACTCCATTCACCGGATTTGCAGGTGCTGCATGGCCTGCAAATTAAGAAACTGGCCTCTTTTGGACTTGGTACGTACATTACTAATTTTTAATGAGTTACTAATTTCCATACCTTCACATGGCTCTGGTCTGGATATTCATTGCCATTTCCTATACCCAACCAACTTTTAAAAAAAACATTACCGTACGTGGGAAATGCAGCCATGGCAGCCGCCTTCATGCTTGGCCTTCACTGAATGATCAATTGTGTGATGATGTCAATACTATTATTACGTGTAGGCCCTACAGCCCCCCCCCCCCATCGTTAATACATCTTAGGTAGAAAAAAATTATTGGCCATCTCTTGAAAAAAAACGTAGCAATCTTGATAATCTCGTTAATCTCGTATCATTATCAGTCTTTTCTTTTTCCAGGTCGTGCCACAAACCGAGATGGGAAGAACGTTTTTGACGTTCCGTTGGACTTGACTACCCAGCAGTTTAGACAAATTTATAAGGGAAATCTTCCCATCCCTGGGAATAACCCCCTATAAGTTAATGCGGGCTGACAAGGCAATGAATTTGATCGCCTTGCCTGATGAGGCAGACAGGCCAAGCAAACTGAGAACATGCTTGGGTGCCGACCGACTACGCAAGTGCTGCATATATATAAGGCCAAATAAGAAGTTGCCAGTGGTCGAAGTAAGTTTACCATACATGTAGTAGATGATTTTCTACGTCATGCACCAACTCTTAATTTTGTTGATGTTGACCGCTATTCCAACCTACCAATTTAATTCCAGCTTTTCCAGCCCCTTGGATTTCCTTGGATAAGCTTGCTTGGAATCCAAGCTAAATCTAAAGTCCAAGCTCAGTTAAAGGTATTTCAACATCCCAAGAGGTTGCATTCCTAGCTTTTCCTAGCTTATCCAAGCTAGCTTGGATTTATTTTCACAGGGGAAAGTCAAAGGTAAAACAAGATGACAATCTGGCCTGCATGGGAAGATCCATCACCAACACAAGACTAGCCGATTCCGAGCATAAGTTCAGCGAAAGTGATGTTAACAATTTTGTGTCGACCTGCACCAGGAAATACATGCATGCACGGATTGGAGGATTTGTTCGAGGCGAAGCCGATAAGGCCGCAGAGGAGAAGGGTAGCCGTGCCAAAGGTGCAAGGGATTACGTGATAAACTTAATGTACTGGCTACCGGTGGTCGAGATGCAAGAGGTCGTGGACGTGGTGATAAAGGCCGAGGATGTGGTGAGAGAGGCCAAGGACGTGGTGGCAAAGGTCGTGGCCGTGGTGGTGATTGACATGGGTGTGGGGCAGAGGGTGTTTAAGGATGTGGACACTGAGTTGAGAGTGGGTGTATTTTTTACCCTGGGCATGACATATTCTAGCTGGAAGTATGATACAGTAGATAAAGCCCGTGTGGTGCTATAAATGCTGCCCTAAGAATTTAGGTTTGTTTAGAAACAATGTGAAGTGGACAGCTGTCTGCACAGTAAATGTATGCACTTCATGTCCTTCCTTTTAGTCAGAAGTTTTGACAAGGTCCTAACAGCTCCATTGTTTCTTCATTATGGTAAGTCAATTTCTATGTTTGATATATTCTTGGTGAAGTTTGAGCAAATTCCCGACACAATAAATCAGTCCATTCAGAATGTATGGAGAGTTTTGGGACCCATTTTAATGCAAAATGCGTGAGTCAAATAGAGGTGGTCTAATAATTTTTTTCCAGAGCTGTACATCATACCAGACTATGCTGCCAACTTCATGTTGCGGCAGAAAATATGCAATAATAGTTAGAAGGTGGTGAGTTAAAAATCTTTGCACAAACCTTTAGATATACTGTTATAGCTGTTACCGAGACTTGGCTCGATGATCAAATCGCTGATAGTGATATTGAAATTGATGTATACTAGTATTTTTTAAGAAACCGATAAAGGGTTAAAACCAGGGTCCTTCTTGCTAAACTCTTCAGTGCAGTGCATGAGCGTAGATCTACCCTTTAACAGGAAGTTGATACATGTCATCCTTGTAATAGGACCCAGTCAACCATCATTTGTTTATGCATGTAGGATAAAACGAGCTCACAGTTACTTTGAGGTCGATGTTGTAGCATATTTACGTATACACAGGGCCTATGTGCGGTAAATACAATGTCATGTAGCCTGAAATTGTTCATTTCATTGCTAACTGACGACCAGCACATTGAAATATGGCTAAGTGCTAAGTGACAGGTCATTGTTGAGGGACTTTTGCGGTGCTACTCGCAGGCCTACTTCAACCAGTCAACGTCTGCCTCAGCCTGCTGATGTATTTCCTGCTACCAACAGGTCATTGCCCTCCGAATCTACCGATATAAGACAGCAATCGATGAAAGCTCTTCGTCCGCAATATCCGTCGAAGCTTTATTGGATGGACTTCACCTAATGTTGCGTGTGACCGATCATCTCCTTTATAACTTGGTTCTTGAGGTTTCGGTCATTGATTCCAGGGAGAAGATTGGCATTTCCTCACCATTAGAACTACCAACTTCTCATTTGAATGCATTAGTGATGGCCATACAGAATTGTGGTGTCAGTTTCAAATGTTGGTTATCCAATGCCGCAAATAACAAAAATAGCAAGGGTTCTGAAAATATTCAACTTTCCTGCCTTGTGGGTGATGAAAAAAATTAACTCCCTAATGGCCTGCGAGAGTCGCATTGCCTGACTCCAGACTCAGAGGCCCATATTTTCAAAGCTGTTTTAACGTTAAAATGCATTTTAGTCCAGCACTTGCATGCTTATACTATAGGCATGCAAGTGCTGCATTTTAGCGTTAAAACAGCTTTGAAAATATGGGCCAGAAAGTCTAGTCATTCGTGTATGGGAGGCATTTTCTGAACTGTACTTCATGACTTCAAGTCATTACAATTCCCTTGCAGATGTGGGGAAAGTGGACTTATTTGCCATGTCAAAAGATGGAGTAAATTTGTTCTTGTCCAAATTGTTTCTTGGATTTTTGGTTGTCCTATTCAATAAGGTGGTGGACGAGGGTTGGGCTTACTGCGCTGCGTCTTCGCGGGCGTCTTTAGTGAAAGAAACCTATTGGTAGGTGATAAAGCACCAATCAGCGGTCAGAGATTCGTCACCATGGCTGCGCTTGTGAGTTACAACACGCGCCAAAAACAGATCGGTTTCTCGTCATTAGTTCAAATAAATCTGCCTTTTCCGAATAAGGAAAGGGTGGCACACGAAAGAGTCTAGATCCCCTCCTTCAGCAAGTTGATGAGAAATGCGAAAGAATATTTCAAACGCATCACAATGCTTTGATTGGAGCCTTGATCCAGGAAATCGCAGAAGCACAAACAACAAAGGGAGGTCAGATATTTGATGACATTGATTTGAGGGTTGTGAAAGAGGAGGACGCTCTTCGTTTCAAAGTGTGTGATGCCTGCTCACACAAAAATGAGAAGTCAAAAAAGAAATGCCAGGATCGTGGGGTTTCACTGAAGAATGTACAGTGTACATGTACAATGTAAAGCAATGCTTTGATCAATCCTCATCGTAAATTTCTCAACATACTATGCGAACAGAAATATGCATTTACTCCAGATACATTCAAGGCCTTGACAGGGAAGAAAAGGAAGAAAGTGGACAAAATGGATGTCTTCCACTTGAAGACAGGGAACGAGATTGTATCGCTTGATACATTCTCACATTCTTCTGTTACCCAATCAGCTGAAGGGAACTCTCTCATCAGAACCTTCCGCTCAAAGTATATGGAACGGCTAGAAATTCGGAAAGAACTGACCCTCGACATTGATAGTGAATATCTTAAGATGGAGTAGTGCCCATGCCTAACAACAGGCAGTTGCAGTTGTGACAAACGTTTGGGATCCGTTATCATGTTCAAAAGGAACACTGGCCGGGCGCTCTTTCCAAAAACTATTGAGCTGGGAAAAGCTACACATGTGTCCCGACCAGTTGTGTACATCAACATCACACCTCAGAGGACGAAATATAACACACATCACAGACATTTGGCATATGAACTCCGAAATGTGCCTGGGTCATCCCAGAGTACCAACGTCCCGTCCTCAGCCATCTCATGCCGAGGGTAGAGCTCCAGCAGTAGTTCGTCCCGTCCTCAGCCATCTCATACCGAGGGTAGAGCTCCAGCAGAGAGTAGTTCACTGTCTCTACCAACGTCCCGTCCTCAGCCATCTCATGCCGAGGGTAGAGTTCCAGCAGAGAGTAGTTCACTGTCTCTACCAACGTCCCGTCCTCAGCCATCTTATGCCGAGGGTAGAGTTCCAGCAGAGAGTACATGTAGTTTACTGTATCTACCAACATTCCGACCCACGCAGCCATCTCATGCCGAGAGTGGTGGGAAAGCAACGGAACAACTACTGCCTCTCACATCAATTTATCAGATTTATATTCAGATGACACCATGCAGTTTGGGCCATTAATCCGAATAGAGTTTCTACCGTTGGACGAAACAGTTCCATTACAAGGCAATTGGCGATCTTGAGAGAGAATCCAGGGAAGGAATTATAAGGAGGGCATACTGTCTTGAGGACATGATACGGGTCTTTTCAGATCAGTCGATTGTGTCTGAACGCCTCAGCTGTAGGTAGAAGGCAGATAGCGAAGATCCAGAAGCAGCTGTTGGAGACGGGGTGCTCCGAGATTGCACACTGCCTTGGGAACATGTGGTGGTGTGTGAGGGTGCTACCCAGCTGTTCTACAAATCTCGGAAGTGGCCATGGAGAACGGGTGACTTGGCCTGGCGTCACCCAATATACCATGTACTAACTTTGAATTTGATGAGGAAGGAGTGAATGTTACCCGAGGGTACAAGACTGGCCAGCCAGAAACCATAGAAAGCAATCTTGAAGAATAACAAACCCCAGGGTCCCACTGAGTTCAAGGTCACTGTAGATTATTCTGACCCACGAGTGGCTACAGGAGTTCTCAGCGAAAAACTAGCAAGATGCAGTAGTCGACCAGCAATTCTATCTCATCTAATCAATCTGGGTCATTCCAGAATCCCATGAGATAGCACACGCTGACTAGCTCCTCAGTGTGCCGTTGGCTCTGCTTCCGATCAGTCGTGTCTCTAATTCACTCCGCTTTGCTTTGGATTTATCAAGTGTGTACTATTTTCTTTTTGGATTGCTTATAAAACTATGGCACCGGATGATGCTGCCGTTGAGGCCCTCCTGGACGAAGACCAGGGCCGACCGCATAGAAAGTTCGATAGTGCTTTCGGTGCCTATCGGCTATTTAGTTAATGGGAAATCGCGTTATAACTAACTGGCGATAGGCGCCGGTAGCACTATCGGACTTTCTGTGCGGTCGGCCCAGGTCCAGGTAGGGACAGAGAAGGCTGCACGGCAGCCTCCTGGAAGTGACAATATGTCACTTATTCAGACATCCCTAGCCGACATTGCGTCTGCCATGACGGCTATGGGACAAGCATGGAAGACAGTGGCAGATAAAACCGCTGTTCCTAGTGCTAGGGGGTGCAGTATGAATCGAAAACGAAAACGATACGATTCCCCTGCAGGGCCATCTGACCACGGGTCTTATGACATGTATGATGATTACTATGACGATGGCTGCGAAGGTCAACAGCAGGATGGTGATGATGATGATGCCATCATTTTTACATGCACAGAAGACTCTTGTGACAAGCTTTTTGCCACCCAAGAAGCCTTGTTTGTAGCATTTGGCTGTTGGGCGACACACACCAGACTCCACCACTGACAGTAGATTTGATGCAATTGCCGGAAAGCGGGCTGTGAGATGATCGGCTGTATGGTGGAAGAAGCTAGGGTTGGCTTCCCCAATGCATGTGATAAGTCCACCCAGGCTGGCTATGTTGAGACATTAGTCAACATATTTTGGTATCTTGACATTAATCAACATATTTTGGTATCTTGACAGTCACAATTGAAGACTTTTATTTTCCCCCCTGTCCCTGACTCGAACTCTGGTCCCTTACTCCCCTTTCGCCCGCGTGTGAGGCGGTGGAGAAGGTATTGTGGAAGTGGACTAACGTAAAGTTGTTTCTTTCGATGACGACAAGCCATCAGTTGTCGCGTGACGCTTAAGTGCCTTTTTCACCTCCTCTAAAAAGTCGTCTATCAAGACGGAAAAGATGCCCGGAAAGGCCCCTAGAAGATTGCCACGTGCCCTGTGCCCAGCGGTGCCGAGACACCTTAAACTGCATACCTTGTCTCGGCACCTGCCCAAATGTTTTAACTTGTCTAACACTGTGGACCCCTAACTACGTTTTAGAGAATTCTGGGGA
>NMRB01000113.1:519853-535470 GCA_002633025.1 Notospermus geniculatus | reverse complement strand
ATTGGGAGCATTTTACCCTTTTGTTCCCAGCGTGGGATAGAGGCTCCCGCAGTGTTACCTTTTTTTGGTGACTTTTCTGAACGGTTGGAAATATGCTAAATAATTATTCATAAATATTTACAATAATTCTACCCAATAAGCAAAAGGTACGGGTTGGGAAAATCATCAACTTGACCAATAAATATCACGATACATCTTTAAACCACGCCCCTTAAAAAGGGTATAAAAAAAGGATGACCGGACCAAGGAAAGGCATCTTTCGATCTCACCCCCCGAGTTCCAAGCTACTTTCCACAAGTGTATTTCTCCTGTGTGAATATTCAACATTTGTACCTGTCCGAAAAATGGCTCTTCGGTCGCGCCCCGCAGGATCCCGACTTTCATTAAAGCGGAAGAGGACACCTGAAGCCCCTGATGTGAAGGACGACTTGCCCTCATCTCCCAATAAACAATTAATTTTGTCGGGAGAAGATGATGGGGGCATTTCTACTCGGGAACATTCTAGTCAGGGACTTTCTAGTGAGGAACTTTCTAGTGATGAGGAGGTAAGTGGTTTAGCATTTCCTGATTACTTAGCCAAAGCACTGACTCCTTTCATAGGGAGCCGTCTAAAGAGGGGACTGACCGTGCTTCTTCTATCTGTAAATGAAGAGGGGTTTAACGACTTCGCAAAAATCGTTAACCTCTCTGAGTTGGAAGATGAGTCGGATGTTTTGCAAGGTCGAGTCCCCCAACCTCTGGTCCCCTATCCCTTTTCACCTCCCCAGTCCCAATCTCAATCTGCTCCCCCACCTCTGGTACCCTATCCGTCGTCACCTCCCCAGTCCCCATCCCGATCGCAATCCGCTCCAGTAGGCCTAGTGCCATATGACTTCTCACAATCTTCGACTTCTTCCGAGGATTCCTCATCCTCCAATGATTCATCAAATTCTTCATCATCATCTCTTTATTCGGGAAGTGAACGGTCTTCTACATCAGTATGTGAGGCGGATGGTGAATGGGAGGAAAGTTCTTCTGATCCCGAGCCTGTTAATGAAATATCCCCCAAAAATGCTCGACATTTTCTTTTTGCCGCATTGGCAAATAGTTCAGATTCTGAGCCAGAAATTTTGTCGAGCAAGATCTACGACCCTTTACCTACATCTGACGATTCTTCTTCTCTTCCTCCCATTGACCCATCCCACCCCCTTGTTATCAAAGACTCTTTTTCAAAAGACTGCAACAGTCATGACAGTGAACCTCCTAACCCCGATAATCTTTTCCCTTCCTTCCGTGATACTCGTGACGAACCCTCATGTTCACCTACTAGGCATGCATGTACTCAAGCATTTTCACAAACAGACAACATACATGTGATTGATATTGATTCATCCCCCGATGATCCCTTCTTAAAAACTTTGGATACAAGACTGTTTTGGCGAGGTATTCGCTCGCCGGGGCTTCGCCCTCGCGTTTTTCCTGATGAGGAGAGTTTGGAAGAAAATTTCCAACCTCCTTCATTAGGGTCACCCCAAATTTTTCCTTTCGGATATTCGTACGCTGATGAATATCAGCCATACTACCCTGACGAAACTTTGCCAGATCAATCCTCCAACCCTGACGATCATCCACCACCAGATTCCCAGGAAACCGAGTCTTGTGTTGAATCTGAATCGGAAACAGCGTGACATCAATTGCTGCAATTACTAGAAACCGATCCGGATTTTCGGGGGATAGCCTCCCAAGAACTCCCGAGCTAGGTCCGACACCACAAACTGGATCTGGGGAACAATTCTTGGGTGACTCTCCCCCGAGACCGTTTTATGAAGTCATCGGAGGTGAAGAATGGCATCATGAACGGTTTAACACGATACTCATCGAGTCAGGGTTGGAGGGTTGACCAACGACATCCCGTTTACTGATGTACTGGACATGATTCAGAATTTATTCATTGAAGTTTTCGATGACCTTCTGAATCATGTCCAGCCAACTGACCTCATCCGAATTTCTGTATATGGCAACGGGCTCAGAGAAATCACTCTCCCTTTCATGAGGGTGGATGATTTCTCTTTGGAACGAATTATGGAAGAAATTGAGAAGGTTTGCCAGTCGAACGACGTTTGGCTATTTTCGGAGGATTTCTTCATAAGCTTTGAGCACGTTGCCATGCCTGTGGGTGGCAAACGCCTCAAGAATGATAGGGTAACATTGATGGGAAGGGGTGGTACAGGAAATTGCAGCCGTCAAAACATTCAAGACCTGCGACGAACTAGCAGCTGCGTTCGTCACGGCTATTTCACAGAAGGGGAAAGGTATGACGAAGTGAGAGTCGTCTTCGATAGCTATTATGTTGAAGAATCAATAAGAACAGCAATACGAGAGAAACGACAGAAATCAGTACAACACACCATCGATTATGACGTAAAGAATGGAACACCAACTCGCGACATGAAGAAATTTTTGGCCAGCACATACCCAACCCATTTATCGGGTGCCCCCCCCCCCAAAAAAAAGCTGAATCTTCAATAAATTCAGTAATATGAAAATTTCTCATATAGCAGAGAGTGTGACCGTTTTTGACATCGACAATGCAGTAATATTCATAAGAGTTGGTTCGATGTTACGCTTTCACATTTCAGTCTTGTTTTTGGTGGGGGATAATATTTATATATATTTTCATTTCACGGAGTGTTAGGAAGTAACAAGACTATTCAAAAACGCCACTGATGCGGCAATCAATGACGGGATTTCAAAATGGTTCACGAAGGCAAGAGATCGGGGAAACCACAACCAAAAGGAGACAATCAGGGTCGACCGAATCGAAACTCGGATAGCACTAACAGGGCCTAACAGAGAAACTCTGCAATGGTAAAAGGCACTGCATACCTCTCTGTTAGGCATTGTTAGTGCTATCGGAGTTTCGATTCGGTCGGCCCAGAAGGAGAGAGCATGAGTAACGCCTTGAGTGTCGCAATCATCAAGGACTTGGACAACCCATCAATGAGGAACCTGCATAACAAGCTCTGCCAAAAGGTGGCCTTGCAGGCAAGTGGACCATGGCAAGAGGACCAGAGGCCTAGGCCTACATGAAGTACTTTTTTCACAAGAAGCATATGACTCAAGTTCCTTACTTATATCTTGGAGGAATTATACTGTCAGTATAATTCCTCCAAGCTTATATGAAGGACCTGAACATATACCAGAAGGGTTTCCGGAAGTAAAAAATGATAAATTATGAATTTGGCCAAGAAGGGTAACATTTGGGGGGCTGGGGCAATCCCAAATGACAACTATGGTTTTATAAGTCAGGATGTACATGACATTTCCTGGTATTTGCCACAAAATCTTAATTTTACAATGTAAGACTTTGTAAGGCTTTGACCTAGTACGAACCCTGTGAAATACTATCCGGAGTAACATGACGAAATGTTGACCGCTCACGTGACGGCTGTCATAAAATCCTATTCACGGAAACTTACTTGAGGTACAATATCAAACTTTGTACACAAACAATATTTTGGTTTGCATTTCAGGTGTCAACAGCTGGTGAATTCAGCAACGAACCCAAGTCAGCTGATTGCAAGGTTCTTACGGGAATTCATCCCAGATGAGAAACTGGGCAACTACAGCGTAAAAGGGGGTGTCAGGAAGGGAGTCAGGAAGGACCCTCTTCCTGATAACATGGTGGAGGCCATTCGGAAGCACGTCGGACAAGTTTTTCCCGAAGCGACATCAGGAGACATGACCAATGAAATATTCAATAAAGTGTGTAGACGTTACACAAAGAAGGCTACAAGTGAAAAAAGAAATTTCACAGTGCATGTCAAATGTAAATAAACAATGAATTTCGTGGCCCGCGAAAATACCCGTGATACATTGTCTTTAAAGATGCCACTGACAAGAATATTTAGAAGGTAATAAGTGAATGGTCCCGCATGGCAAGTGACCGGAATGGCGGCAAAACGCGACGGGAGGCAAAAAAGAGGGCAAACGAAGCCCAATCGCAGCCTGGAACTGAGGAGCAGTAAGAGACAGTGTGTGAAGCGTTCCGTGAAAGATACCTATTTGTCCGGCACCAAACGTAAAGGCAGCAGGTAGGCCCCAAAGATCACACAGGGTGGTGCAATTCGGTCTGCGTATCCTGTGCAAAGATGAAGACATACGTGGGTAATGCAGCCATGGCAGATGCATTCATGCTTGGCCTTCACTGAATGATCAATTGCGTGATGATGTCAATACTATTATTACGTGTAGGCCCTACAGCCCCTCCCCCATCGTTAATACATATTTGGTAGAAAACATTATTGGCCATCTCTTGAAAAAAAACTTAGCAATCTTGATAATCTTGTTAATCTCGTATTATTATCAGTCTTTCCTTTTTCCAGGTCGTGCCACAAACCGAGATGGGAAGAACGTTTTTGACGTCCCATTGGACTTGACTGCTCAGCAATTTGACAAATTTATAAGGGAAATCTTCTCATCCTTGGGAATAACCCCGTATAAGTTAATGCGGGCTGACAAGGCAATGAATTTGATCACCCTGCCTGATGAGGCAGACAGGCCAAGCAAACTGAGGACATGCTTGGGTGCCGACCGACTACGCAAGTGCTGCATATATATAAGGCCAAATAAGAAGTTGCCAGTGGTCGAAGTAAGTTTACCATGCATGTAGTAGATGATTTTCTACGTCATGCACCAACTCTTGATTTTGTTGATGTCACCGATGCCCCTGAATCCCATCCGCTATTCCAACCTACCAATGCAATTTAATCCCAACTTTTCCAGGCTTTTCCAGCCCTTCGGATTTCCTTGGATAAGCTTGGAATCCAAGCTAAATCTAAAGTCCCAGCTCAGTTCAAGGTATTTCAACCTCCGAAGAGGTTGCATTCCTAGCTTTTCCTAGCTTATCCAAGCTAGCTTCGATTCATTTTCACGGGGACAGTCAAAGGTAAAACAAGATGACAATCTAGCCTGAATGGGAAGATAACACCAACACAAGACTTGCTGATTCCCAGCGTAAGTTCAGCGAAAGTGATGTTAACGATTTTGTGTGGACCTGCACCAGGAAATACATGCATGATTGGAGGATTTGTTCGAGGCGAAGCCGAAAAGGCCGTAGAAGAGAAGGGTAGCCGTGCCAAAGGTGCAAGGGATTACGTGATAAACTTAATGTACTGGCTACCGGTGGTCGAGATGCAAGAGGTCGTGGACGTGGTGATAAAGGCTGAGGACGTGGTGAGAAAGGTCGAGGACGTGGTGAGAAAGACCAAGGACGTGTTGGCAAAGGTCGTGGCCGTGGTGGTGATGGACATGGGTGTGGGGCAGAGGGTGTTTAAGGATGTGGACACTTAGTTGAGAGTGGGTGTATATTTGACCCTGGGCATGACATATTCTAGTTGGAAGTATGATACAGTATGATAAAGCCCGTGTGGTGCTATAAATGCTGGCCTAAGAATTTAGGTGTGTTTAGAAACAATGTGATAAGTGGACAGCTGTCTGCACAGTAAATATGCGCACTCACTTCATGTCCTTCCTTTTAGTCAGAAGTTTTGACAAGGTCCTTCTAACAGCTCCATTGTTTCTTCATTATGGTAAGTCAATTTCTATGTTTGATATATTCTTGGTGAAGTTTGAGCAAATTCCAAACACAATAAATCAGTCCATTCAGAATGTATGGGGGAGTTTTGGGACCCATTTTAATGCAAAATGCGTAATTCAAATAGAGGTGGTCTAATATTTTTTTCCAGAGCTGTACATCATACCAGATTATGCTGACAACTTCAGGTTGCCGCAGAAATATGCAATAATAGTTAGAAGGTAGATGAGTTAAAAATCTTTGCACAAACCTTTACATATAGGCCTACTGTTATAGCTGTTACCGAGACCTGGCTCGATGATCAAATCGCTGATAGTGATATTGAAATTGATTTATACTAGTATTTTTTAAGAAACCGATAAAGGGTTAAAACCAGGGTTCCTCCCTTCTTGCTAAACTCTTCAGTGCAGTGCATGAGCGTAGATCTACCGTTTAACAGGAAGTTGATACATGTCATCCTTGTAATAGGACCCAGTCAACCATCATTTGTTTATGCTTGTGGGATAAAAGGAACTCACAGTTAGTACTTTGAGGTCGATGTTCTAGCATATTTACGTATATACTGTGGTCGCGGAGTTACGCCGGACTGGGGGCGGTCAGGCCTAGCCGTACTTTTAGGGAAGGTATGGCCCTAACAAAAATGATTTGGTTTAGGGGCATGTCTCAGGATCATTCATATCCACCCACACCACAATTTCAGTCCACAGGCCCAACCCCAAATTCCCCAGGACCAATGGGTGTATATGAAGTCGAATCCGGCATAACTCCGCGACCACAGTATACGGCCTATGTGCGGTAAATACATGCAGCCTGGAATTGTTCATTTCATTGCTAACTGACGACCAGCACATTGAAATAGGGCTAAGTGCTAAGTGACAGGTCATTGTTGAGAGACTTTTGCGGTGCTACTCGCAGGCCTACTTCAACCAGTCAACGTATGCCTCAGCCTATTTCCTGCTTCCAACACGTCATTGTCCTCCGAATCTACCGATATAAGACAGCAGTCGTTGAAAGCTCCTCGTCATCAATATCCGTCGAAGCTTATTGGAACCGGCATGCAAAGTACTGACACGAAACGTAGGGTAGGCAGGCCAATCCAGAGGCATCAGGACTGTGCACATCGAACTGCGCATGCTTTCAGAGGATGAAGTACCCAGGCCGGAGAGGGTGGACACAGGTGAAGGCCACTCTCGGAGACAAAAACACGATCGTAATGAAACTTGAATGCAAGCAGAGTTACGAGGGTGTGAATCCAGCCGTTGGAGACATAGACCTCTTTCACGGATTTGAAATATCAAATGGCCTTAACGACAATCTCAGATTTCACTCTAGCTAAATATATAGAGAAGAATTCATCACCCTGATCGAGAAAAGTGTCCTCATGTTAGGTCAAGCCTTTATTTGGGGCAATTTTGCCGTCGTACCTCCTTCCTGTCTAGGGTCTTCCGCAGCCATAAGAAGGCGGGCCAGGTGGTTAAAGAGAACGGAAAGCTTCTAGCGAAGAACCGGCGACATCATTTCGGCCATAAGTTTTTCAAGTCCCTACACTCCAGAGCAAAAACGTCAAAGAAGGCAGTAGAGATCCGGAAAGGTCTTGGCAGCAATGGCAGGGGGACAACGGCCCTTTCGAGGGGGCCCCCATCGTCCCCAGAAGATGGGGATCGCAAACACCCAACCCGAGCTTCCAGAACAACCAAAGAGGTAGAGGCAAGGGGAAACCAGCATTCAAACCCAAGGGCGAACAGAACCACAAAAGGTACGTCAGAATCATTGTCACAAATTCAGTTTCAGACCGACACCTCTCCACCACCTCGGGCTCAAAAAGAGTTTCCCTTTCAAAATATCCAGGGATCGGAAATCCTGCAAGAGATTGCCGGGCTAAATCTCACACCTCCCCCTTCTGTCAAATTGCTAGTAGGGGGCAGGTTAAAGGAGTGTATTGCAAATTGGGAAAAATCAAAAACAATCCGATTATACTAGAGGTGGTGGAAGGGTACATGCTGTCGGGTTCTGACAACGGACAACACCTCCTTTTTCCGGCCTCGACTGAGACACAATAGGACTCCAACCTTGAGGATCCTGACTGCTTGCCAGAATATTCTTGTCTCCAGAATGAGAAAGAAACCGTACCTTCGTACGTTGCGATGAGCCCATCTGGGGAAGTTTTGTTGAAGGTAGTGACTACAGAACCTTGCACGGGACCATCCAGGTCAATGCAATCTACAAATGTACTACTACCATGAGCGTCGCTAACCGGAGACAGAGGTAAGTTCTTTTTATTTCAACTGAACCAGTTTACATGGACACCTATAATGGCTGTCCATTGCAGGCAGGCTTTAGTTTATCAATGCATGTACATGTTGCAACAGAAGGAGATCAGTTGCCCGGGGAAAAAAATTAGTTGTCACTACAAACCATTCTCAGTACATTGTATTCCTCTAGAAAAAGTTGTAGTCGATGAATTCCACCTAATGTTGCGTGTGATAATTTGGTTCTTGAGGTTTTGGTCATTGATTCCAGGGAGAAGATTGGCTTTTCCTCATCATTAGAACTACCAACTTCTCATTTGAATGCATTAGTGAGGGCCATACAGAATTGTGGTGTCAGTTTCAAATGTTGGTTATCATGGTTATCCAACACCGCAAACAAAAATTGCAAGGGTTCTGAAAATATTGAACTTTCCGGCCTTGTGGGTGATGAAAAGAATGAACTCCCTAATGGCCTGCGAGAGTCGCATTGCCTGACTCCAGACTCAGAAAGTCTAGTCATTCGTGTATGGGAGGCATTTTCTGAACTGTATTTCATGACTTCATGACTTCAAATCATTCATGACTTCAAATCATGTACTTCATGACTTCAAATCATTATTACAATTCCCTTGCAGATGTGGGGAAAGTGGACTTATTTGCCATGCCAAAAGATGGAGTAAATTTGTTCTTGTCCATGGCAAAAACCAAGAGAAAAGACTATGACCCTTCAAGAATCACCCCGTACATGCATGTCATCCAAGATACAGAAAAGCACAAAATTGACACACAAAATGATAATAAGCAAGAAGTCAATCTCCAGAATTCACGAATTTTCGACCCCAACCGGGGTCTTTTTCAAGTGGAACTTTACAATCTGAAACTCTAGTCTGAGACTCTAAACTTTCAGTCTTTTCTAGAGTTTCAGATTGTAAAGTTCCACTTGAAAAAGACCCCGGTTGGGGTCGAAAATTCGTGAATTCTGGAGATTGACTTCTTGCTTATTATCGTACATGCATGTCATGGTGTACCATATTCCATACTTGCACGAGAGTCTCCATGGAATCAGAAAGTTTAGTGCTCAGAGGATGGAGAAGTTAATGTTAGTGTCAAATCTTCTCCATCAGCATTCCAATCAGATGGACGCCTGTGCAGATGTTCTTGGTATGTCTTGGAGGCAAAATCATATGACAGATCAGAAAAAGGTCCCCTTGGAATTATTCAAGAAGAAATGCTGTTTTTTGCGAAAATGTAATATTTGCCAAGTGACAGAAATCTGATGGGCATGTTAGTCAGCAAGAACCCGAGTGCAGTGATGAAGTTTTGAGGAATGAGTTTGCCTGAGGTCAAAGCTGAACTTACGAACTTGATGTCAAATCACAAAAAACCAAAGAGGAAAAATTGTGTCATTTCCTGTGGCTTCACTTGCAGTCATAAATTGTTTCTTGAATTTTTGGTTGTCGTATTCAAGGTGGTGGACGAGGGTTGGGCTTACTGCGCTGCGTTTTCGCGGGCGTCTTTAGTGAAAGAAACCTATTGGTAGGTGATAAAGAAGGATAGATTCCCATAGTTGGCGTGGTTTACCGGTTGTACCCTGCAGATGATGACCTTGCACCTCATCTGACACAGCACTAAACTGTGTTTTATTCAGATCGAGAGAGTGAGAGAATGCCAATGCAGCGATGCAATTCTAGATCATGGATTTTGTTATACTTGCCTGGGCTGGGCTGTCTTTGCGTTTGTATTTAGCAGTGAAGGTGGTTGTCCATCACAAAATTTATTTGTGCCGGTCAACTCTTATTTTACATGTTTTACATGTGATATCTTGAAGTATGATTAGGAACATTACCAGAAATCTGTCAAATGAGCCATCCAAATGGTGGCACTAACGTCGCGATCACGTGCCGCAACGTGCCCCAATCCGCGGTCAGAGATTCGTCACCATGGCTGCGCTTGTGAGTTACAACACGTGCCAAAAACAGATCGAGTTTTCGTCATTAATTCGTGTAAATCTGCCTTTTCCGAAGAAGGAAAGGGTGGCGCATGAACATGATGAAGGAGTCTAGATCCTCTCCTTCACTTTGTTCAGCAAATTGATGAGAAATGCGAAAGAACATTTCAAACGCATCACAATGCTTTGATTGGAGCCTTGATCCAGGAAATCGAAGAGGCAAAAACAACAAAGGGAGGTTAGATATTTGATGACATTGATTTGAGGGTTGCGAAAAAGGAGGACGCTATTCGTTTCAAAGTGTGTGATGCCTGCTCACACAAAAATGAGAAGTCAAAAAAGAAATGCCAGAGTCGTGGGGTTTCACTGAAGAATGTACAGTGTACATACAATTCATGAGCAATGATTTGATCAATCCTCATCGTAAATTTCTCAACATACTATGCAGAAATATGCACTTACTCCAGATACATTCAAGGCCTTGACAGGGAAAAAAAGGAAGAAAGTGGACAAAATGGATGTCTTCCACTTGAAGACAGGGAACGAGACTGCATCGCTTGATACATTCTCACATTCTTGTGTTACCCAATCAGCTGAAGGGAACGCTCTCATCAGAACCTTCCTCGCAAAGTACAAAGAACGGCTAGAAATTCGGAAGGAACTGACCCTCGACATTGACAGTGAATATCTTAAGATGGAGTAGTGCCCATGCCTAACAAAACGCAGTTGCAATTGTGATAAAAGTTTGGGATCCGTATCATGTTCAAAAGGAACACTGGCCGGGCGCTCTTTCTAAAAACTATTGAGCTGGGAAAAGCTACACCTGTGTTCCGACCAGTTGTGTACATCAACCTCATACCTGTTCAGAGGACGAGATATATAACACACATCACAGACATTTAGCATATGAACTCCGAAATGTGCCTGGGTCATCCCAGAGTACAGCACCTGATATTTATTCAATGGAAAGAATATTTGGGCACCTTTACTACTATGCCCTCGTGGGTATTTTGGATGACATAGCAAAGAGAATGAAGAAAGTGCTTCCACAGGACAGACCCTCAGCTGACTCGGTGATTGAAAATTTAGCTTGTATTATGTCGGGATTCTTCTGCTTGTGGCTTTGGTGTTCATACGTTTAGATCTACTCTTTCTGGGTTTTATTACCTCACCCGGGGTGAGCCATTGACGCGGTGCAGCGTCCGTCGTCGCTGTTATCCGTTAACGTGCCCAGATATGCTCACTGCACAGCGCCCTAGCCTTGCGGAATAGGGCGCTTTATAGATGTTTTTTAATAATTTATGCTGAAATAAAATAATGCTTTATTTTCATGTCCATCTTAAGTTAACCTGTGTTTCTTCCAGGTGACTACCTGAAATGCAGAGAAAAATGCAAGGTGTTAGAGGAACATTCGAACCTTGAGGTCATCGATGTACCATCAACCCACTCATTTGGTCGATGTAATCGCAGTTTAAGCTAGACGACTGATTTAGACTTGTCTTGGCGAGTTAGACTTGTCTAAGAGATAGACATCCTTTATAAGTTCGGGCCTATATGTTGTCGCTGTGTTATAGATATGACATATTATGTCATATTTTGCCCCAAATCAACACATTTGCCGTTTTTACAACAAATACGAGTTTAATGATGTTCTAATCATGCCTATCTGACTAAGAGGTGCCATATTTCTATCTATTGGTAATACATGTACATTTATATTCAAAGAGAAGGCGAGCACAAAAATCGACACACAATATAATAACGTATATAAAGTCAATTTCAAGAATATTTAGCAAATTTTCGACCCCAACCGGGGTCTTCTTCTGCCTGGAACTGAACAGCAACTACAAACCACTGCCAGTGGTTTGCAGTTGCTGTTCACCTAGGCCTCCTTTCTTTTTCATTTTTTACGCCATTCTTTACTTTGGCAGCCTCTTTGTTTCTTATTACCTTGGCCTTCATTTCTTTTTTATATGTCTATTTTGTTACCGGTATCATCTTTTCATACATTTTCTTAATATAAATTCCCCTTGGGGGAATTATACTTTTTAATTCCTCCAAGCTATAATTTATAAAACCCCTTTCCTTTCAGCCTAGTCAAGCCTTACATTCACTAATTACATTCACTCTAGTGTTGGGTTGAGCAACCAATTTTTCCAATTTTTGGGGCTTGGACTCTTTTCATTCCTTAAAGGGGAACTGACCACTTTGCCAGCCAAACTGGGCTACCTACACCTCAAAATGCCTTATGATATCACTTCAGGACTCACAACAGTTTGATTTGAAAACCTCCACCCGTTTCCGAAATAAACACCAAAATGTAATTTTCGAATTCAAATTTCCCGCTCAATTAGTTATGTCATTCAGAGAACCATTACAATATATTGACCATTGCAAAATGTGCTATATCTGTATGTAAGACAGCTGGAAAGAATATACATGTACTAGTATTTCTAATGTCAACCGTGTTGCTGTGATTGAAAATCAGTTAGTTACCCTATCTTTACACTTGAAATTCAGGTGAAAATTCAGAAATAATTGAAAATACCATATTTAGAGATTTCGATATCTTAGTCAATCTCGACAGTTTGTTGAATAATAATACCCTTCCTGAGACAGTTAGTGTTTACTGTGGACTTTTCCTCCTAAATCAACACTTTGAGTCAGAAAGTGCACTTGACAGGCTCTCCAGGATAAAAATTTAGTACATTTTACAATGGATGACTATAGAAATGGTTCTAGGTATGACATCACTAATTGAGCGGGAAATTTGAATTCTGAGAAATATATTTTTGTGTGTAGTTTGAAAATGAGCTGAGATTTTTTCACCAAATTTTTGCCAGCCATAGAGTGGTGTCATACCCATTTGGAACAGCAAAAATAGTCAACATTAGCTGAACAAGCCGGTTGTGATTTTGATCCAGAAATGCTAAGACCCGTAACACCAGGTGTCCAGACACCAGAGCTGTATTTTTAGCCATACCTGGCTGTTCTGTTTATTGCCCTCCCACCATCTGTTGGATGGTGATATGGGAAACAAAGTACCGGTACTATAAATAGGTAATCAGCAGCGGGGGTGAACAGGTAATTGGAAAAGCCCACTAGTGTATCTGGCCCTCAAGCCCACGAGAAAAATGGCTCATAAAATCATTATTTTCTGCTCGATTTGAAAAATTCGAACACATATTTGATATACCATCAAATTTAACATCCGCTGGTGACACTCACAAACACTGCACACATCTTTGTGTTGGATTTTCTTACTTTAGTCAGAGGCATTAATTTGCCTGGATTACGTAACTTCCTCCTTATCTGTACCCCGATAGAATGCGAAATATCGGGGTATATTAGGTCTGCTGCTCAATGGTGATGTAAATGTAATGATTTATTTGAAGGGGTCAGTTCCTCTTTAATTGCTGACCCGTCCTGTTTGGGTTGGATACCTCAGATCAACATTTGGATTTCAGCTCAGTCTTTTCTGGAGTTTCAGATTGTAAAGTTCCAGCCTGAAGAAGACCCCGGTTGTGGTCGAAAATTTGTTAAATATTCTGGAAATTGACTTTATATACTTTATTGTAATACATTTATAGGGTCTAAAACGGACATTTATGTGATGTTTGGAGGGGTATACTAAGCCATATAAAGCAAAAAGAAATTGTTGCAATTCGTTCTGGGCCAAATCATATGTTTTTCCTGGACTAACTGCCGAATTTCGACCACAGTCCATATTGGGGGGGGGGGGGCTCAAGTGACCAAAAAGAGTACATGTATGTCAACTTGCCCACCAGATAGGTGAGCCACATTGCAGAAATTTCTTTTTTGAAGGGCTGCAAATACTCACTAATCAATCTCTGTGAAAGTTTGCTTACATAAGAAACGAAACGAAATTTCTTGATGTAACATATTTAATGATATGATTGCTTGATCTCCGGACTGTCAGTTCAGTCAATATAATCCAGATGCATAGTTTATTCCGCCATTTGGACGTAAACTTACATAGCACCATTATGAAGCAGTCCTAAATCGACGCCCAGTGAGACAATAAACATAAAACCTTCACATTTGAGATACACGAGAAGATCTATGCATTGTAATAAACAGATTAGGGCCTTAAGGCGATGTACCCGTGCTCTGCAGTACTGCACATCGATAGTTCCTCTATTTCTCGTATGGTGGCAGCACTACAGTTTATGAATGGAATTCCAAGTACATCTTCTCATTATAAAACAAGAGGACATTGTAAATGTCATATGGTTCCCGTTGAAGTTGATATGATGAGTGTGCCGTGGTTGGTTGCAAGTCGGTGGCCGCCGGTGAATAGAGAAATTTGTGGATTAATAAAATGGGGAACCGGGCTGCCCGAAAAGGCGCTGGGCAACAACTGTTTTGCGCAAAAACGCATGTGTTGTGACGTTGAAAACATCATGTTTGTTAATGCATCATGTGTGTACAAAGTTGGTGACGTAGGATGCAGGAGGAATGTTGCGGCAGTGGTACGTCGTCGGTAGATTGGCTTGTACAACCGCCATGCCAAACAAAGTAACCAAATAGACCCGACTAAAATGGGATATTGAAAGAGTATGGTGGCACGAGAGTAGGAAACCTAACATTTTGGTGCATTGTTCAGCATGGTGACGTCGGATCGATTCTAGAGACTGTTTATTGGCCGTCATAATGCCCTTTGTGCATTTTGGTTCCCGAAGCTACCGCTAGAGAGTGCTGTCAAATGGTAGCTTCGGTAACGGCCGCCATTTTGGCCGGCAGAAAACTGACGGCGCGACGTCATTGCCGCGAAAACTGGATCACATGATCATCGGCCGTTACTCAAAAATCCATACCCGTGGATGATCATGTAATCAAGTTTTCGCGGCAATGACGTAGCGCCGTCAGTTTTCTGCCGGCCAAAATGGCGGCCGTTACCGAAGCAACCATTTGACAGCACTCTCTAGCGGTAGCTTCGGGAACCAAAATGGCCCTTTGTGTCAAGATTGTATAAGCTTGAGACCGTTAGCTCGAGACCCTGACGTGTCGAATTTTGTTGCGGGAATAGCGAAATCCTGGCATCGCTGCCATTGGTTGATTTTGAAATCATTCCAGCAAGTTCCGATTGGCGATGTTATCTTCGATTGGAAGGGGGCGTCACATGATTTGTTGCAGTGGCGAGGTCCTGGGTTCATAACAATGAGTTGTTATAGAATGATGGGATGATGGGATGTGTAGTTTCGGGCTTTTATTGGCCATGATGGGATGATGGGATGTGTAGTTTCGGGCTTTTATTGGCCAAGATTTTGTAGTTCCAAGATCAGATAACCATTATCTGCAGCTATCTGCAGCTTTAAAGTAACATGTGAAACCATGGGGAAGGGGACCGAAAGATGCTCCCTCTCGTGATGTTTTCTGTCGAAAGTTTGCTGTGGCAGCAAGTGTTCAACGACTAGCGTGGAAGGAATAAGTTAAGAGAATTACTTAGGATGGCAGCGGTGTATTGTATTGGACAATTTAAGGGTACATTAGTGCCATAAGGCGGCGTTACTTTGAACACGTTAAGAGCTAATGGAATTACAGTAGGCAGTCCAAAAGTTCGCCGTCAGTGGTGTCGTCATCCCGATTGTTATCGAGTCCGTCAATGTCGTGACCACCGTTGTTGCCATCATCGTCACCGTCACCGTCACCGTCCCCATGATCAGCTTCATCCCCGTTTGATGACGATAGAATCTGAAAGTACAATAGGTAGTTGGTATGTCGAGTGGCATATTCACCCGTGGGGGAACACATTTGCAGGAGTCTGGTTTATTATTACGCGTGTCGAAGGCCGAGATGGGGCCGATATAGAGGGATTCAACTT
>NMRB01000113.1:490677-502801 GCA_002633025.1 Notospermus geniculatus | reverse complement strand
ATATTGGGCAAAGTTTGTAACACAATGTGCATGCGAGTTGTGAATAGATAATAAGCAATGAGCATTCCAACCAATTAGCGTACTCCGATCATTCCATTATGAGGGGTGCGACGTTGGCGAGAGGAAAATGTGACATCGTTCCCCGCAGTGTAGCCTAAAGGCCTGTTTCCACTATAGCGGATTCCGCGGCGGTTTCCGGCGAGCGGTGCGGTTTTCACAGGGTTTTGTATAATCCTTCGATGGTTTAACAATACAATGGCCTATTGATTATCCCTATGCCTGTGAAAACCGCTCCGCTCGCCGCGAGACGCGGCGGAATCCGCTATAGTGGAAACGGGCCTTAAATCTGGCTAAGAAATTGCGGAAAAAGCTAAAATGATGATAAAAATCATGAAGGCATCGGGTAATCTACATTCCTCTATTCATACAATGTACAATAATATAGGTTTTTGGTATTTTTGTTATGTTTTTTCTTATTTTAAAAACATTTTGGGTCGTTTCATTTGGCTCGTTTCTTTTGAAACGTTTCAATGTTTACATACTACCATTTGTTATAAGTGTGCGAAGTTTTGTCGATGTACCGATGACATCAAGCAGTACTTGCTCCAGTGCACTTGCTCCAGTGCACATCATCAAAGATATGTTAAAATACAATTCTACCCTTTAGCATGCAGTAATTTTCAATGGCTATCAAAACTTTATGGGACCTTGTGCAAAAGGGACATTTCGTGCTTACGGAAAAGTAATACACCCCAAGGTACATGTAAAGGGGCAAGAAATATTTGTATTGTGCTCCCGGGAAATGTTCATGTTAGATAACCATGGTACCGGTAACTGTCCTCCCACAGAATGTAAAATACTCTGCAAATTTCATGTGGGTGGGACAAAACACAAATGATTCTATGCAATTCAATATTCGAATCAGTGAATACAGTGCCAATGGCAATGTGCCCGCTTGTCTTGGCAGCATGGTGGTTGAAATCATATCAAAACCCAACACAAGCCATATTTCAAGTACAGTACAGGTCACAATTGTCATCCCTACGGCTTCGCGTAAGTTACTCATAAATTATGCGTAACTCACGGCTTTGGTTTCACGTAACTCACTGCGTAACCCGCCAAAATCGCGTAACTCGCATCGTAAATCACTGCATATCAGGCAAAATCTGCGTAACTCACCTTGTAAGTTACGAGTAACATACCTCATGAGTTGTTGCGTAAGTTATGCGTAACTTGCACGAATTTAGGCAGGGTTCCTGCCAGAAATATTTTTGAGGGTATGCAGTTCTTCAAAATCAGCAAAAAACCCCATGAAGTTAAAGAAAATGGCCCTTTTCTATTCCTTTGAGGGTAGTCACAACGTACCCTGCGTACCCTCTGGTGGAAACACTGCTAGGGATGTCAATTCTGACCTGTACTGTACCGGTACAAACATGCCAAATTGCAAATGCACCTCGTTTAAGGTTACAGCATTCAACCTTGCCTCACAACATGGCATGGGCAAGCCGCACTACAAGAAATAAAAGTCATCTAGTACAGATGACAACTGACATACAAACGGCTTCGTGTACCTTACGCTCATCTTGGTTGCGCGTATCTCACCGCTAAAGGCAGTGACAGACTGGCGTGTAAGCAATGCGTTGGGAAAGCGTTCAACCAATGCGAGAGGTGGTAACACGGAACGAAACACCAACCGAAGAATCTGATTGGTGGAACGCCTACACGACGCATCACGTACATGCCAGTCTGACACCAGCTTAAGTTGCGCATAAGTTACGAGTAATATATGCGCAACTTGCGCATAGGTTGTGCATATGTTACGCGCAAGTTACACTTAACTTACGCGAATTTAGGGATGCCAATTGTGATCTGTACTGTACCACAAGATTGCTACCTGGCAGCCATGGTGGAAATTAAATCAGGCCAGAATTTGAGCGGCTGTATGTGGGCTTACTTGATACACAAACAAACATGATTAAGGTCTACCAAAACATAAGCTTTCACACCCAAATATGAGTGACCAGCCAATATGGTGCAATGAATATAATTACCCACATGTCGTCAAGTCTGTGGTTTTCCCGGACTATAGGTTGTTCCATGTAGGTTTTCGGCATCGGATACTTTTCATCAGACCAGAGAGCTGTACAGCGGGGTTTTTCAATTAAATCATTTTCCGAAGAAATATTTTAAAAAAAATAATTTTGCACCATTTTGGGCGACTAATTATCCAATAAAAGCTAGCCAAGGATGAATTTTGAGAAATCCCTCTGCCAGCTCTCAGGGCAACTTTGATACACCGTGTGTCCAGAGGCTAGTCTCTCAAACATAATTGGATGCAAATGGTGTACAATCTAGTAAAAAATACTGTAAAACGGTAAATTTTTGCGGATGGTTTTTTGCACCTTTATAATTTGCGGACAGCTCAGCACTGCAAAAACTGCAAAATTAATATGCATTGTAACAAACTACAGAGGAAATTCATTAGTGACATCCCTATTCAACATGATCTATTGGCAAGTGGTGGATTATGCGAAATCGCATCTTATTTTTGTGGTCACACCGACAACGTTGACTTGAAATTAAGCTTTACACATATTAAATTTGCGGATGTGGTAGAACCGCAAAATTAAAAAGTCCGCAGAAATTTCCCGTTTTACAGCAAAAGGGTACTAGTAAAACCTTCATTAATGAAACCGTACTTAATATCATATTGCTTTTTACATGAATAGACAGATAAAAGGTAGATTCATCACATAGAAAGGCAAGAATACCAAGGTATTTCCCACTGGCACTGCCCTCGATTTATGCAGCATTGATTTCCATGATCCCAAAACTTTCGCTTATGTATCGATAGACCTTAAAACACTCTACGTCAAAGCAAGAGGAAATGGACACGTTCATAGAGTACAGTAGATATTTTCAAATATTTCTGACCAGTTACTGGTGTTGCATCAGAAAATGCTCAAATTGACATCTTGTTTGTGCAGCCCTAAAGCCCGTGTCACATTGTCCCGAAGTTGACACCCGATGGCCATACGAATTATGGAAACTTTTGGAAATCTTACTGATAAATGCCAGCCTGAAGAAGACCCCGGTTGGGGTCAAAAATTTGCAAGATTCTGGAAGTTGACTTTGGGGCCATATTCATGCGAAATTCAAAATTCCATATTCATGTGGCCATCGGCTGTCTAATTTCGGGACAGTGTGACACGGGCTTTAAACACAGTCAATGGGCCGAATTTATAAAACATAGCAAAAGCTTACAAGCCAAAGCCACAAGGCCAAGCTTTTGCTTGTCAAGGAGAAGCACAAGCCAAAGATTTTGCTCACAAACATATTCATAATCAATTGCTTGACCTAATGACCTTTTCTTATAAAGCCAAGCAAGATTTTCTATCTGATGAAGCTAATGCTCACAAGACAAAGCTTCTGCTAATTCTTATAGGGAGTTGCTTGTTCTATGAAGCAAAAGGGAAATTTTATGAATACCTCTTCAAGAAAAAGCCCAGAAAAAGCAAATGCTAGTTTTTATGAATTCGGCCCATTAGTGTGATCCAAACAACTGAACATGCTAAACAGAATAGGACATGTAGGACAAGAAGAAGAAAACTAGCTGAACCCACTCGCCGATAATACTCTAGAATTAGCAGCATTTTTCTCCGCATGGTATATTCTTGATATCTGTACCAACATTGGGCCGGTCTCTGGGTCGTTCAGCCAGTGACTCGTTGTGGCAGGATTGTCCAACATACTTACGAATGCTGAAAAAAGAAGCATGTGCTTTGAATATTCACAGTCATCAATTATGTCAATTATGAAATCAAAGAAACAATCACCAGGCGATATTTAGANTGATAAATTCTGTTAGAGGGGACAACCCCTATGTACCCTTGCTAGATGAGCCTGGCATAAAAAAAATGTGGTGAAATTGCATTCAGTATTAAAAGCGTAATCACAGTTTTTGTATTTCGGCTTTTGGCCCAAATTGCATCAAAGTTCACAGGGTCATGGTCAAAGATCACATAGCAAAGAGTGCCATGCGTGACACAACTTTGACTGCTCACAAACCTTCCCTGAAAATATAGTCATAAAATCTGGCTTCATTGCGAAGTTAATAGGCCGAAAGGGATTCGGACGGACTGACCTTCAGACTGACGGACAGATGCACAGGGGTTTCTCTATATCCCTACCGTACTGCAACCGGTGCGATAATAAGCATAACCTTGAGGCATGCAGCAACAAAACATGTATTTTCTTACCTGATAAGCTTCTCCTATTATTCAAGCCCAACTGCACAACAGGGTTCGCCATGATGGCTTTGTAGATTGGACCGTTAATGTCCAAGCCCTCCTGTACGTCTTCTGGTGGTGGCGTTTTCCGATCTCCTAAAAGCCACTCGCACTGTATAAAATATAAAATACCCAGGAAGAATTACTAGACGTATAGTGACACAACTCACCACTTTTAATTCCTTCCCAGATATAGTCCAGAAATTTCTGCAGAAATGTCGAAAATAGCCAAAACCCATGGATCAGGCATGTCAGGCAATGTACTGGGATTAAACACAGATGATAAGTCAAATCAAAACAATTCATGATAAATTATACAATTTACAGTCCAGGCGGAGTGCTGGTTGGCATTTCTGCATCCTGGACGGGGCCGTCCGGCACCGACCAGCAGCAGCAGAACCCTGATCAGAGGAATCCACCATAGTTTCCTGATTGTATCTGGCAGCATTCAGGAGATATGGCCAAAATAAGTTTTCAGAAAACGCCCCCTACAGGCCAGAGTGTACAACTTCGCCTTTCAGAGTTAAAGCTGGTGAAGACACACTCAGTGTCAAATGGGTGTTCAATCAGACCTATTTTTCTTGCTGACAGAGGTCTAATTCCAGTTTTCAAGATGACCAACTGGTGGCCATATTTAAAAACAAATGAGGCTGCACCAACGACAAAGAAGGAAGACGAACATATCATATCATATATATGTAAGCATACACAGATGAGCCAAAATACTTACGGCTGCATCTTCATTATTTCCAGTTGCCATAAGTGCCTCTTTCACATCTTTACTCTCAAATCCCATCTCGATAAGATTCTGAAGAGCCTGAAATAGGAAAAAAAAGTTTTAGCAGACTTCCTTCAAGTTAACTTTTTACTGCCAAACTGGGTTGACTGCATAGAAAGACTGATAGTGCTACTGGCGCCTATCAGGAGTTAGTTATAACGCATTTTCCCATTAAATAAACCACTGATATGCACCGAAAGCACTAATATACTTTCTGTGCGATTGGCCATGGTTGTTTGATGCTTATCAGTTTTACCGGTATACGGTAATAAAGGCACTGGAAAAAAAGGCACTAGGTAAAGAAGGCACTGGAAAAAAAGGCACTAGGTAAAAAAGGCACTAGGAAATAAAGGCACTAGGAAATAAAGGCACTAGGTAAAAAAGGCACTACGAAATAAAGGCACTAGGAAAAAAAGGCACTCCGAAAACAGAAACTAGGAAAAAAAGGCACTTTTTACAAAATGTGTCTTGACCTATCCTGATCAATCTGTACCTTTTTATAACATATTTGATTTTCTTTTTCACTTTTCAGGCTTATAATTTTGTGCGAGTCCATGTTCGGTGGTTAAGGCATGCCTGGGTCCACGTTTTGGAGTCTTTGGCTGGGGTCCCATCTTAAGCCACTGATGGGCAGTCATGCCGTAGGTCTAATTTATCTGATGGCCCAATGATGATCTTGGTCCCTAGATATATATCATGGGCCAGGGGGGTCCCTGGGAGGGGGTCATGCCTGAGGACCTCTGGCAAAAAGAAGCAGACTGCTGAAAAAGCTTTGATTTTAACTCATTATCATTTATGTAGGCCTACCGGTAGCGAAATGATTGTCGGGGGCAAATGATCAGGGGCCTGTTTCATAAAGCGACTCTAAGCTCATGGTACCATTAACTTCAATGCATTTTCCATTTGGTTAAAGGTACCATTAGCGTAAAGTTACTTTTTGAATCAGGCCCCAGGACATTGATTATGCACCTGCAAATAATAGGAGAGCATATAGTGTCACTCCTTTAGTTTCTTGTGTATTGTACTTGTCGGATTCTCATTGTTACACTAATGCCCTAAATACTGGATTATTAGCCCTGATGGCAATATTGAGCGACTTTCTTCTTGAGTGTAGGAGGAAACCGGAGAACCCGGAGGAAACCGAAGAACTTGGAGGAAACCGAATAAATCGGAGGGAGTAACCCTCTCCACCGCATGATGTCAACCCTGGACCTCATTTTGTCAAAAGTGTCTTTTTTTCCTAGTGCCTTTATTTCCAGTGGCATTTTTTCCTAGTGCCTTTATTTCCTAGTGCCTTTTTACCTAGTGCCTTTTTTCCGAGTGCCTTTTTTTCCTAGTGCCTTTATTACCTATTGCCTTTTTTCCAGTGGCTTTTTTACCTAGTGCCTTTTTTACCGTGCCTTTTTTTCCAGTGCCTTTTTTACCTAGATTCAGTTTTACCGTATCACGAAATCAAAATTTCACCGCGCATAATAATACACGTATAAAAGTTTCCCCAACAATCCTCGCACTGAGGGATGTGTTGTTGAGGGCAGACCTGACCCCTCAGGATGATGATAATGAGGTAGATTATCCACAAATTTCGTACCAGCAGGTAGCTTCTGAAAAGCGCTTCCCAAAAACATACGATTATGGGGGGTTTGCTTTTGCACAGGTGGAGTTTCATATCTTTTTCAAAAACTGAGCTCAGAGTCAAAAAATTTGCCGGTTATGCCCCAATCACATGAGCTACTTCTCAGTACGTTCTTGAAAATTTTGCCGAACGGGCTCAAACTGTGTGCGAACAGAGTGGACGTAGTGGCAACTTTTTACAATCTTTTTACGAACTTCATGGACGGGAAGGGTGCTCCAGAACATGGATGCATTATTTGGCAAAGGGTTATACGTTCTAGCCCGTTTTACGATTTTTTAGGACGGGGCAGGACGTTTTGAGAACTACTTCAGTGTGACACTAGACAGGCCCTTTAACCATGTTAACTCATCGGCCCCCAGAGTCCAGCAGACAGCATCTTCTGTCCAAATTTTCTCACATCCTATGGTACTGATCAAAAAATATTAGAAGAAATGTTGTTCTTGTGAACTATCTGAAGAATCTTTCTTCAAAGGGGCTGTTCACTTTCGGAACCATTTTCCCAACTAATTTTTCATTATGTTGCAGTTGTTTGATTTTCATGATAACTTCAGGTATAATATTTTATAATGTGAACTACATCATCATGAAAGAAAAATGTGACATCAGCTTCATTAATTAGGAAAACAAAGAGCATTTGCAAAATGTCCGAAATCAGCATGAAAACAGTGAAATTATTCCCTAATGTTTGTTGTGCTGGGAGAGTAATGGTATTATTTATCATTCATCGAAAAGTCATTACTAAACATATTGGTTTTGCTGAAATATTTGCATAAAATGTGTGATTTTCTTCATTTCTGGACCCCTATTTAACTGGGGGGAGAACAGAACAGCACATCTAGGCCTGCCAGATTTGAATGGAATGCTGTGGTAAAGATTGTGGTCAATATCAGTTACAACATGCATAATCAACCATGACATGTGGGTAGGCCTAAGTGATCAGTGGGACGTCAAATTCAAGTATTCCCTTTTATGACCTTACGCAACACCAACAAACCACTGATCACTGATATTGACCATAATCTTTACCACAGCATTCCATTCAAATCTGACAGGCCTAGATGTGCTGTTCTGTTCTCCCCNGACCTTGAAAAGTAGGTCAAATCAAAAACCCGTTATATATGTTATGTATCCTTATTAGCTACACCTATGATAAAAATTTGAAGATGATCTAGTCATTAGTTCAGGAGTTATTGTACTTTTTGTGTTTTTGGTTTCCGCCACCTGGTGGCCAAACTGAGAGTCGAATCGGACCGAAACTTGGTGTCGTGGGTCATCTGACCTAGGGGTATATATGTACCAAGTTTCAGATCAATAGCTCCAGCGGTTACGAAACGTGCCCTGCTAACGGACAACGACGGACGACGACGGACGACGGACGCTCGGCCATCGTATAAGCTCACCACAGGTGAGCTAACAAGAGGTCCGCAGGCCTTGCACCCAGCTGACTTCTATACATTTTTAACCTTCTCTACATTTTTTACCAACCCACCACTAGTGGGAACTGATGAGGTTCAGGACATAACCCTGAATTCAACAGTGATATCTTCTTACATGTACTTCTAGTTTCAGAGTAACATCGCTTTGAAACGCCCGTTTTAAAGGAAAATGCATACACAAATTGGCGGCTAGTGCATTTTTCTTTTGTCTGATATTTTTGGGAAAGTGGGAAAAATAGCCTTATTTAGAAACTTTTTCATATAAATTTCATAATGGTAGCAGATATTGGAATCAAAATGAAGCCGACGACTTCATGCAAGATATAAGTCGCTCAATGAAATAATGGCAAACTGTGGCAGGTTCGTTACTTTGTGCAACTTTGACCTCTGTGACCTTGAAAATTAGGTCAAATCAAAAACCCGCTATGTATGTTATGTATCCTCATTAGATATACCGGTACCTATGAAAAAATTTGGAGAAGACCCATTTACTAGTTCAGCAGTTATTGCACTTTTTGTGTTTTTGGTTTTCGCCCCCTGGTGCCCAAGCCAACAATCGAATCGGACTGAAACTTGGTGTCATAGGACACATGATCTAGGGGTATATATGTACCACGTTTCAGATCAATAGCCCAAGTGGTTACGAAACGTGCCCTGCTAACAGACAACAGTGACGACGACGGACACCACAGGACAACAAAAGCTCACAGGTGAGCTAAAAAATAGCAGTGACATACATCAGCACTTTTCCGTCGTGGTTCCTTGTAGTTCGACATCCCTGGCACAGGTTCATCAATGTCTGAGTCCTGTTCGTGGTCAAGCAACCATTCCATAGCATCAACGGTGGACATCCTGAAATACAATAGAGAATGAATTCACAGCCGATGTTGCGCGACAAATATAGTGTACGCAATAACCTCCCGATGGCGCTGACCATAATAGCGCACCTGTTAGTGTGCACTGCCGTTTCGGACATTTTGAAGGCTACAAAATCCAATTGCTTCATGTAAGCTGGCCGAGAATCACAAATTTGGTCCGTTTTACTGGCAAGTCGCACAGATTCCCAAATGGGCAGGGGATTCCCCATTGGACAGCTGTTGGTCATACTTTGAGACTGGCATCAACAATAGCAGTTTCAGAGCACGGATAACGTAGTGGGTAGCGGTTTGAAACTGTGGAGGGAGTTTACCCTTTTAAAAAAAGGGTCGCGTGTCACAAATAGGGCACCCAATGTGTCACCCAGTCAAAATTATCAATTTTTCAATAATTACTCTGTTGATGAAACATGTTAAGCCTCATCAAAAACCATCAATGAAATAACTCTAACGTTTTTAATTAATGAGATAATTGCCTTTAATCAACTCAGTTTTAAAGGAATTGCATTACAATTTACACACGTTTTTCGCGATTTTCTCAAAACAGGCCTTTTTCACAGATGATACCATAATTTTCTTGTTTTCCACCCAATCCATACAAATGTGGTATCAAAATAAACAGGAGAGTTCATTCTTTCAGAAAATGCTTGATTTCATTCACTAATCCTTAATACTACCCTTTTCACAGGATGTCTCAAGTAAGTGTATATCGTCTGTACATTTTGTACACGAATACATTGTTGTATCTCTGGACAAACACTTGAGTATGCATGGCTTCTTTTGACCCCAATCTATGCCCTTGACCTAGATAAACAGGCCTTTGACACACTTGAGACATCTGATGGCTGTTATGAGAACTTAAAACAGAAAACTGCGGAAAGAAAAATGAATTGCAGTTAGAGTTGCCCCCCCTCCGACTGACCCCTCCGATCCCCCACCGACTTCATTTGCTTGAATGCTAAGCTACAAAATGGTACCTCATTCATTAAAATAGGCCCACTCATTGTGGAGAAAATCAAAATTGAAATCCGGAAAAATTTTTCAAGGGGGACAATCCCCCATATTAGGGTGCCCTATTTGTGACACGCGACCAAAGTTTAAAGTTTGGGTTTATAGTCTGATATCAACAACGGTCGAGGTGTCATCCGACTTCACACTTTAACCCCAGTCTATCCTGAAACCTTTCAGTAGAACTCAGATGAGCTGCTCATTCAGCGCTACAATCTGAGCATTTCCGACCGGTACCCATTTATACACCTGGGTGGAGAGAGGCCAGTAAGGCATAGAGACTTGCCCAAAATCTCACGCCAGCAGCGGGATTCGAACCTGGGATCCTCTGACCACTAGTCGGAGGCCCGAACCACTACACCACCGTAGAAGAGGAAAATTAAAATTCATGGCTCCAGCTACAGTTTGCTTTTGTACTGGTAACTGCCATTGATAATAAATACTAAAATTTACTGCCTAAACAAACATTCTGTTATCATCTGATTCTGAGATAAACTAAAGACATGAAAGAAGGAATCGAAATTTCAGAACCAAAACAGTTTGACCTGCTTGACTGTTAGAAGACATTACCTGTTGAGAAGTAGAGCCTTAGCTGCCCTCTGTTCAGGGAAACCCATATCACAAAGCTGCTTGAGGCACTGGGTATCCATCTTCTGAGGGGAATCATTCGTGTGACCTTGTATAAACTCTGAATAAACAAACGTTGAACAAAGTCATGAAGCACATTGAGAAACTGACGACACACTATAACTCAAAAGTGACTGAACAGTGTTCTCCACACCAGTTAAAAAATTCGCGGCCCGCCCCTCTTAAAAATACCGACGGCAAAATCTGCCCCTCTTAAAAACGGCCTGCCCCACTTAAAAATTTGTCCACCCCAATATTTATGATTTAGATCGCTCAATTATGCATCTCAGATGCTCAGAAAACGCATCTCAGAGCACCTAAATCCCAAATTTCGCTCGGGGAGGGCCCCCAGACCACTGCCAGAAGGCGCCTCGCGCGGTGCCTTCGGCACCACGCCCACCGCCACCACTCATAGACCAAAACCTGTGGAGAACACTGACTGAAGACTAGAACTGTGAAATTTGCTGAAGCAAATTTGATGGTCCCTACATCAGAAAATGGAAATTGAATCATGAAGAAAGGGCAAGGAGGGGTATGATGTGGGTGGCTGGCGGGATACCTGTTGGACTTCGACCAGTGTCCGGAGGATATCAGGGCTCTGGGTGACGGCCAAAAATCGTCTCCGATCTAGTCGGTGCCTGGCGGGTGGCTGGTGGGAGCCCGACGGGCGTGTCAAGGATTATGAAGGATCCCCTAGCGAGCTGGGTTTCAGCCGGTACTCGCCGCAAGAATATAACTCCGAGTTATTTTCTTCCGATCACCCTACCGGCGCGCTACCGAGCTCAGGACACCGGTAGATGCCCTCGGGCGATCGGCCGGCAACCCGTCATTTTCCCTATTTTTCAGCCCGTTCGGGCGTCGCAAACACATCCTTTGCAGAATCGGTGGAAATGTGACTGGGGTTTAAGGAGAGTACCCCTTGTACCTCATAATGAAATGGTCCATGGACCATGTGCTCACCTGGGTGAACGTAGGCCTACCAGAAAAACAAATGACAAATGTTAAATTGAAATGTTCCAGGGTCATGTATCCTCATAGGATGCACCTGATAAAAATTTGGAGCAATCAAGTTAGAGTTCAGGAGTTACTGGACTTTGAGCTTTGGTTTTGGCCACCTGGTGGTCAAGCAGAGAATCGAATCGGACCAAAAATTGGTGTCGTAGGTCATCTGACATAGGGGTGTGTATGTACCAAGTTTCAAGTCAATAGCCCAAGCAGTTACGAAACACACTGCCAAATGACTAAATTTTGAACTTTGACCTCTGTGTCCTTGAAAAGTCGGTCAAATCAAAAACCCCTTACTTATGTCATGCATCCTCGTTAGAAGCATCAATGATAAAAATTTGGAGATGATTCAGTCATTAGTTCATGAGTTATTGCACTTTTTGTGTTTTTGGTTTCCGCCACCTGGTGGCCAAGCTAAGAGTCAAATCGGACCGAAACTTGGTGTCATAGGTCATCTGACCTAGGGGTATATA
>NMRB01000113.1:459593-477801 GCA_002633025.1 Notospermus geniculatus | reverse complement strand
AGATTTTCAAATTTTCCTGGGGGAGGCCCCCCAGACCCCCCGTCGGGCCAAGGACCTTCGACCCACGCCAATCCGCTTTGACTCTTTAACATGAGTAGCAAGCCGTAAGTGGCTTCGGATACAAACCCTAATCATTTTTTCATTGCATTTTCCTGCATCATGTACTTATCGTTCCATTTGTCGGTGCTGAACCCCCCCATTGCCAAAATCCTAGATCCGCCCCTGATGTGTTGTGTGACGGCCGCCGCCGGTCGTGGTGCCGTGCGACTTTGCTTATGGGCAACTCTGTTCCATGGAGGCTTTCTCCAGGCACTCCAGTTTCCTCCTGCTATAGAATTGGCCCAATGTTGTCTAGAGCCAGTAATGCCATATGGTGCAGCTCTTGGTTCAGTATTAATTACAGAGCCAAAAGACGATGGTACTTTGTCATATACAGGATCAAACGTCTTGATTCCAACCGTCGCTGTCAGAATCTGTCTGACTGTGTGTACACCCCAGCCTATTGATTAATCTTAATGATTCTATAAGCTCATTATACTTCACATCAAGAATATTGATTTATTTTGGCTTCCTGTCATCATGTTCGTCGCGCCTGTCATGGTTCAGGCACCAGAAAAGCTGCTCATCGCTATTAATTTGATTTTAGACGAAGGAATTAAATGACCCGAAGGCTGTTGATGTGCGTATTTTTCTGTAACCCTTGAAAATACAGGTTGTCGGGTGGCGACGTGTCCTGATCTACACATACCACCAATGAAGTCATCAGTTCATTCCATGAGGAGCCTGATAGCCTAGTGGTTATCACGTCTGCTTACCAAGCAGCAGGTCCCAGGTTCGAATCCAGCCCGAGCCATATAGGATTACATTCCCAGCTCTTCAGTCTGTCGCATGGACAGTAAGCCGTGGTGCCTTGTACCTTTTGTCTTTGCAAGGGCAAGTAAAAGACCCCGTCCAAGTGAGGAACATGAGTAGCTTGTGATGGCCTCCTCCGTACTTACCAGGGCCAATAATGCTATAGCGTCGGCCCTGACAGAAAAAATGAAATACAAATATAAAAATACACAGTTCATTCCTCGCTCATTATCCAGACTTCACATGGTGATCTCTTCTTGATGTCGTAGTTTCCTTCCGGGGCTCTGGTCGCTGTTCGCCCATAATGCAAATCTAAAAATCATGACATCATCAGTATCTTGCGAGCAGCGCCATCTATTGCAATTTCCCCTTTGCATTGACATGAGTCAGTCGGTTGGACTGGACTTTTCATAATGAGAAACCAGCTTGACTTTAAGCCTGACTGGGCGATGCTCCCAGTGGTTGTACCATAAAAGACGTTAGCGGAGCAAAGTTACGCCACAATGTCGCTTCACGACATCACCACAATGTCGCTTCACGACATCCTTGATGCAGTGCAACAGAGAGGAACCATTGAAAGAAGAGGTGCAACTGGTGACAACGCCTCCTAGTGGTGGCAGAATCCTCATTAGCAGAGATTGAGTAGAATCTGTGGAAAGGAATTCGATAATGAACGCTACACTAGAAATTAAAAACGTTGTCTTTCTTGAGTGTGCAGTCACATCCTGATCAGATTGGGAAAAGAAATAGGAAAATGTGAGAACCAATTAGCTAATGAACGAGCTTAATTAACGAATGTGAAACTGAAGAGACGTTAATTAAGCCGACAGAAATAGACAATATTGACAAGTGTTGTCGGTTTCATTATTTGTGATGTCAATATCAGGATGTGATGTTTCGTGCCAGGAGGGAATGTGTCTGCAGGGATATTGTTTTTATGTCATTACATTTCTTCTCATTACGCGTATTTCAAAAGAAAATATGATGGTTTCTGACAGCTTGCACTTTCACTGCAGAATTTCAGGTTAGAAGGTTCGGCTACAGATGGCGATACTGGAGTGAACCGCGTATATTGTTCTGGTACTTTTGAGCATGCGCAATGTCGCAAGCGATCTCAAGCCACCTGTTGCCGAACATAATAGACCCGGACTTATTGCCATTCCACTAGAGAAAACACTGGTGTTGATCCAGTTCTAATTTAGATTCGGAGTATAGGCCTACTCAGCTATGCTATCCGAGTAGATCCGTACTTATTGAGAACCGGACTTATTAAACACGGACATCCTGTAATGGAAGCAGAATAAGCCCGGACAAATAGGCTGCAGACTTTTTCTGGTGGAAGCTAGTACCGGTAATTGGCAGCAGCCCTCAATTCAGTTATCTCTCTTGCATCTTTGAACAAGACGAAAAAAACATGATGTGTCTTGTTCCTGCCACAACTAAAATTGGAAAAATTCTAAGCCCCATTTGCCAGTGTTTTACTGTTCAGTAAAATAGGCAGCTGCAAGGTTTTGGTATCTTTGTAACCATGTCGACCGTCTGTCTCCCACCTCCTTTGCCAAACTGCAATAAAAAACCGTCCATCAGAAACGACTGTGAGAGGAAGTGGCCTGATGGATGGGAAGGTAAGGGGTTTAGTTTCAGGATGCCTACCATTACCCAGCCTCCCATTAGATGTAAAACTTCGGTCCATCGTATCCTCATCGTAACAGCCATGCATCCATTTTGCATTTCGCTTTCACATAAAGATGGTGGAGGGGTCGGGAGCACTTCTTGGGGTGGCCAGTGAAATTGCTGATGTTCCAGTGCCCTTCCACTTAGCTCTCCCATGTCGCCAGCATGGTCGAGGTCAGTTATCAGTGTCTTCCAATTCTCTCAACTGAGATCAAATCAGCATGTTTCCTGCATCACCCTTAAAGCCAGGCATACATCACACTTGCGACTGGATACAACTAGTCACCACTGAGCTACTTGGCGACTGGGAGGATCTAGCTGGAACTGGAGGCAACTGATCAGACGCAAGAAACGGTCGATGTTCGCACCCTTACAACTTGCTGGAACTGATATTTTACCAGTCGTTGCGAGTTGCAAATGTTCAACTTTCTAGCGACTAGTTGTACCCAGTTTCGTTCAGTTGCTGCGATGTACGTGGTCTGGACATAGTGGCTGATTGGATCCTCCTAGTTTTACTGAGTTGCTGAATTTGCGATGTGCGTGCAGCACTTACATCACCAGCGACTGATCTGATCAGTTGCTTCCAGTCGCAAGTGCGATGTACGCCCGGCTTTACATCTGCCAGGAGATGGTTCTAGCTTGGAAAGAAGTTGCCATTTACCAACAGAAAGATATCAATCAAAAGGAAGCTACATCTCTTCTGTGTTTACCATACTCCATCTAAAAACAACATTGTGTGGGTGACAAGTCTGACAATCGTGTTATGCCCTTTTTCCTGGCGGTAATAATATAACGTTATTTCTAGAAAATGTCATCCTGTTTCCCTGAATGTAGAACTGATTCCTTTTCAAAAGGTTTCACAAATTGCAATTATGATATTTGTATGTATTACAAATTGTATCTTTGTCTGACTTCATAGTGAAGGAGTATTATAACCAATTATCTGTGTTGGCGTCTGTGCCTCTGGCCAGTCTTCAAAATGCTTCTGATCTTGTCTGAGTGATCGACTTTAGTCACCTGACCGGCAACTAGAACGTCAGTCCACCCTTTATGCTCGGGTTGTTCTATGGGTTCAACAGTTATCGACTGTTTTTTTTCCATTCTACCAGTAAAATCCATTTCAACATCCAAGTATGTTGGTGTCAGTCCAAAGTGCCCAATAGTTCAGAAGATAGTAAAGGTTAAAGTCTTCTCCGAATTTCGCACATTTTCGACCCCAAGCGGGGTCTTCCTCAGACACTTTCTGCTATTGGTAGAGATCCCAGAAGTGAATCAATCTTATCTTATCAATAATTCAGAAGAATGTAATTTGTGCGCTCATAAAAACATTTTATGTGACTGTACAGTGTAAACCATTCCTCTCATTGATTCCTGAATACATTTCCACACCCTCTACCCACTCTCTGTCTGAAGAGTACTTGACTAGTTATTGGGTGTCAAACCTATCCTATCCTCACCCGTCTCCACTCCTGAAAAAGTGATGAGGTTATAACAAGTCTCGAAATACACCATTCTATGGTTATTATGATATCAAATAACCTCCCAAACTGACTAATGTATAATCCCTTTCTTCTCATTAATTTCAAGTTGGCCTCTATAGTACCTCTCAAAACATTTTTAGGATGACATAGCCAAGGGTTGTGGTACTACAGAGTCTTTAAAATACAATTTGACTTGCAGAGTCAGTTGTCTTCTGGATTTGTCATAACTAAATTTCATCAAACTATCACCTGTACCAGATGCCCTACAGTCAACCAGTACGTCGGACAGACCATGTGTTTCCGGAGAAGGATGAACAACCACAAATCCAACATCCGGCGGGGGATAGAGGATGAGCGTGACTGCTCATTACTCTATACCCATTTTAAACTGCCAGGACATTCTATCAAGGACCTGATGTTCACCATTCTGGAGACATGTTCAGATGACACGACCCTCCTCAGTACAGAGTTGAAATGGATGTGGACCCTTAAAACTATCACCCCCTCAGGCCTCAACACTAGGTCCTGAGTTTCTGATAACCTCGCAGCTTCCCCTTAGTGTCAGAGCCAAAAACATTTGGCATGGGGCCCCAGATGGGGTCCTTTCACCCCCTCTTTTCTTTTAATAGGGTCGTTGCTTTGGAAGACTGTAGCTCAGGCCGGGGGACAGGGGTCCTTTTTCTAGGCCTTGTCTTCCATTGCTCTTCTCCTATTTTGTTCGCTGGTCAGTGCTTTTCAACCCCTCTTTTCCCATTAGTAGACCCTTTTCCTTGGAGGACAGGGTTCCTCTTTTTTAGGCCTTTGTCTTCGTCCATGGTCTGTTTCTAAATTTTCGTTGGTCAGGTTTTGTAGGTGCTGTTCACCTAGGCTTTCTTTCTTTACTGTTGCCCCTTCATTTCTTATTATCTCTTTCTTCATTTCTTTTTCTAGGCCTAATTTTTTATCACTTCCTCATTCATTTGTTTAATATAAATTACTCTTACTATAGTCTTGGGGTATTGTACTGTTAGTATAATTATACTGTTAGTTTAATTCCTCCAAGCTACAATGTATATTATACACCCTTCCTTTCAGCCTATTCAAGCCTTACATTCACTAATTACATTTCTGTTAGGTTGAGCAACCACTTTTTGGGGCTTGTATTCTTTCCTTAATTGCTGTCACGTCCTGTTTGGATGGGATACTTCTAATCTACATTTGGGTTTCAGCTCAGACTGTTCTAGAGTTTCGGATTGTAAAGTTCCAGCCTGAAGAAGACCCCGGTTCATGGGGTCGAAAATTCGCAAACACTCTGGAAATTGCCTTTTCATTTATCATCAAACTAGGAAGGTTTTTGGAGAAATCAGATTTCTGAGACATGCGTGCATCAACCAATCTTCTAAGTTTCCTTGATCACGAAGGTTTTCTGAAGTGGATTTTACAACTTCAGTTACTTGTACCAACATGCCCATTGCATAGGGACAGGGGGCAGAGACCTTCTAGAGGTCAACATATCCAAAAACGTGTTTTTCATGCAGATTTTGGCTGAAAAATGGCAAGAAGTCAGTTTTGCCCTGCAGAGAGCCAAATCTCCCCTCACCAAGACAGAAAAGCTATCTACGGCCCTGCCCATTCATGACTCAAAAAAATCTAGGATAGAAATTGGCAAATCATTTGGTAACATGACCCACATTCGATAACATATTACTAAAAACTTTCGACCTACATGTACACAAATACTTAAGAAAACCGTTGGTGATACAGCAATAAAAAAACTTTGAGTATCAAGTAAACAGCGGAAATAAGGGAAATTATCCCACAATCTTTCCTGCTGTCAGTTTCACGTTTCAAAAGAATACGAGAAGTGATGCCACTCTGCCCACACTGTGTAACATTAGATGCAACTTCTTGGCTGCTTAGAGAGATGGAGAGTTCGCCACAACTCTTCCTCCTCCACATTGTGCTCCTTTTTGCCATATTGTACTAAAAAATAATATTTTTCTCTAACTACCTTGTAGGACTGGGTTGTTGATGCTTGTTCTTTGCAGTGACCTCAGGACAGATGGCAATGTTTTGCTTTCCTGTTGGCAAATAATGCCCCCTTGCAGAACCAACCCACCACTAGCTTGACCAACAGAAGAATTGGTTGAAAAAATACATAGTTGCCTTATTCTTCTCTACCAGTACCATCTGCTCATCCTGGCCTAGCCTTACTTCCCGGCCTCTTTGTGACATCTCGACTTCCCGTCTCCCTGTACCAGTCTCCCACCCCGCTTTGTTCTTCCCCAATTACCGAAGAACTGCTGTGTTGTCGGGGCCGGCTTTGATCAAAAGTTTTTCCTCCTTCGACGCAGAATATGAAGATCAATTATTGGTTGTCCTTATTGCATCAAAGTCCTTTTTAATCTGTGACCAGACCTGGTAAATTGAACCTCCCACAGCGAGTCTAGAGCCCTGGTAACATCCAGAGAGACTGGCGAAATTCTTGTTCAATTACCGGGGAACTTCTGTCTTTGACAAGAGGTCTTTATTGATGGAAGTTTTTCTTTGGTACAGATTGATAAAAATCCTCCGTAAGTGGGTTATATTTGCTGCGACTTCTCTGGCTCGTTCTGGGTTTTGCTTGGCAACGATGCAGGAAAATCCTACATTTTCTTCACATATCTGTCCTCCCACGAAGCCCAATTTTGCTTGAATGGGACCTTAGCCGACTACCTCAGTAGGTGTCACTAGTGGTTAAAACTGTTGAAATGAAATCGGTCCTGACCAATTTCCCACACAATAGGCGCCGGTTGTATAGGACCGGGTTTCAGTGTGCTGCCCTCTATCTTAGCTGGGGTCCCATTGGACTGTCAGAAAGATGAGGGGACAGCAATGATGAAACTGATGCAGTTTTCAGTTTGAACATGCATTTCACTACAACATTATCAAGCTCTGTGTGGGTCTTCAAACATAAGCCAGTTGTTGCATGTTCTGGTTCAGATACTGAGTAAAAAGCTACTGAAACATCTGCCTATCAGGATTACACACCTGTTTTGTCTGTTCAGTAGTTTTCTACCTTGCCTCCTGTTGCTGTAATAATACCTCTTGTTCTTATTCTTTGGTATCTGAAGCTACCTGTTTGGCTCATTGACAAGTACATGTAATCCTGGTACAACTGCTGTAAATCTGCGTCTAATGTTAGATATTTGGTGTATCTTTCAAAGCCTGCTGTGTGTGCCAGAGTGGTATAGTGTCAAATCAGCTCCTGTTACTGTTTGCTAAGGTAATGGTAGGCTTGATGCCAGCTTGTCGGACCCAGCAATGTAGTGAGAGGAAATCCTCTTCACTGAATGCCGAGCTCCCGTTGGGTTTTCATCAGTCGCACAGCTGACTTCCCACAGAGCACTGGCGACGATTCCGAACACCAGGGTGCCGTGGATGCTTCATTGCATAGATTTTCTTGATGGCATCAACAGGAGACATTCGTGACATTGAAAGTCAGCATCAACTCTTCTGATCTACCAGCTGCTGCTCTCGGACCTCAGGCAAGACAGTTGGAGATGTTGATCTAAGATTCTGTCCATATGCTGATGATAGAGTTAAGGACCACAGTATGCGATCTCTAATGGGTAATTTGACTGCCGACATTGAGGGAGCCACCTTGCGGCAGCAACACGAACTACAAAAAATCCATTACAAAATGTACAGAGTAAATCAGGTGCATTCACCAACAACGTAGTTAGTCCCCTGGGTTGGAGAGTGGCGCGGTGGCTGTCGAGAAAAAGAATAAGTTACCTCAAGTTGGTTTCGACAGCTGTCGTTACGGAGCATGGTGTTTCTGGAGTTGGATAACTGTGGCGTCTCAAGCCAGGAACAAGATCATTAGCCGTCTTAGTTGATCCATCCCACGTCTGTGTCTGGTTATCCCTCCCCCATGTCTAGTGTTTCCATTAAAACCATTTGGTTGTCTAATACAGGCAATCCACACCCACGAAACGTGCCTTGCATGGTATCTTCTCGGAGTTCAGTTGTTTCCATCAGCTTAATACCTAAGTGGCAAAATGAAACTAAAGCTTTTCCATGTAATGGGTGTGTTCAGCAACTAGCCACGTCTACCCACATCTCAAGCTGGCACAACACAAAATTCATGTCCATGAGATTATCTCATTGCCATGTCAGCCTGGGTGTGTTGCTAGTAGGGGGGGGGGCAAATGCCTCCAGAGCAAAAAGAGATAAAACAAATTTTTCGTCTAAAAGGTCATTTCCCCTCTTCAAGCTTAGTTATTGTGGTGTCAGATGTGGGAGGACGAATGACCCAGGCCAGTCCGACAGTCCATAGCAAGTATGCCGAAGGATTCAAACAAGACTTCAGTAATGTTTTAGTCAGCAAGTCTGGACTACTGAAAAACTTCTGCGATGTTTAGCCCATAGGCAAGTTTAGAAGGACCCTAGGCCACAGTCCTTAGGATTTATACAAGACCTCTCAGCACCATCGGCCAGCAAATCTGGAATACCGAAAAACTTCCATGATGTTATGCCACATATAGGCAAGTTAGGAAGGACCCTATAGGCCACAGTTCTTGATTCAAACCTCAGCAACATCAGTCAGCAAATCTGGAATACCGGAAAAAACTTCCATGATGTGTCTTGCTATCAATCTGATGCAGAGAGATCAACCGTCATCACTCCCACAAGTCATCACCATACGTCCACCTTGGAAGACGATGTTTGAACCAAGCGAGATCACCGTAAGTGGATGAGCTGATTGGATGCATCAATCGAGAAATCTTTGTAATGAGACAGCTGGTTTGGTGGCTGACAGACACCAGGGGATGCGGAGGATTAACAATGATGGAACATGGTCCGCCTTTCTCCACGTTACCGATGTTACCAATGGAAATCCCGAGGGCAAAAGATTTTCTCTGACCTTTTACTGGGGATAAAGTTCCACCCTCAAAGAGCCATCTTCATGCCATCTTCGTGCCAATGTCAGTACCTTATATTGGGGGGGGGGATAACTCGCACACGGACTGCATCCTGGATGACTTACGCTGACAGACTGAACTTCCATGTTGAAGGAAATAAGGCCGCATGCACAGTGCAAGCGGAATAGAGAAGCAAAGCGAAGACAATTTTGCCAAGCGATGTGGCAAAAAGGAAGCATTGGCATATACAAACTGAGAGCGATCAGTGCTGATCGCTTGCAATTTGTACACGCCAATGTTTCCAGAGTGTTGAAATGTTTTCGCCACATTGCTTTGCGAAATTGTCTTTGCTTCGCTTCGCCTTTTCGCTTGCAGTGTGCGCGTGGCCTTAGCCAACACTTGGAAAATATACTGTATGACAACTAATCTTGTTAAGATGTCAAAAAAGGAGCCAGTTTCTGCAGGTTGTTGATGAGCTCCACATTCAGGTCTGTAACTCCACTGGATCCCATTGTAGCAGTCGTTAATCTCACTTGACTGTGGCTTTTCTTCAGAGAAGAACCATTCTCTGGTTTGGCTTTGACTAGAAGAGAGTACAACCCTGTAAAGTCTTCCGTTTATTTTGATGTTGGTTATAAATAAGTCCATGTCCACGGCTATCAAATTACAATTTATTTGATAGTTTGTCTGGTAATTCAGTTATTTCCTCACATGATGAATAAGGGATTCATTGGGGCAAGTCACCGTAAATTGATTGGGAGTTCAAGTGTAATTTATTGGTAGTTAGTCCTTCATCACAGATGTCAGGCGATTTCCCAATGTCGATCAATGGCTGTCGTCGTGATCACGAAACAGTGAAATTGGTCGAAATTGTTCTTCCAGTAGTAACCGGTTGTTCACTGCGATTTCAATTATGTTATTCTGGCTTTCTGGAACTTCACTATCGCAAAGGCCGATTGTAAAATTCTCTGTCGTGTTCCACATTGAAAGAAATGCACAACAAAGCCATCCTACGTCGGTTTGAAAATTCCATAATCTTTTCAAAACCTTTGAAGAATTGGTAATTTCCGTTTTACATGCCGAGAGATTTTTCTCCCGTGAAAAATGTTCGCTGTTGGTCCTTGATGTTTCGGTTTCAAAGCGTTGCTGGAGTCTGTTGTAAGGAAAGCTGTTTGTAACTGGATATATTTATGTCTGGTTGGCTTTGTAACAGAATCAAGGAAGCTCTTCTGATTAGAAATTGTCGGTGGCGACATAAGTTATCAGTTGCAACTAGTTGACGCTATTTCTATCACAGCGTAGGGCGACATAAGCGAGGCTTTAGATCGCAGCTTCGTTCCGTCTTGTCCAGGCGCGGATCCAAGGGGGGGGGGGCACACCCGGCCCGTGCCCCCTCTATTTTGTGGAAAATCTAATTGACCGGAAAATTTCGAAATTTTGAAAAGATGTTAAAATTTGACCGAGGTTTTCCACGATGTGCACTGGCTGTGCCCCATCTTTCCCATGATTCTGGATCCGCCCCTGTTGTCTATTGTAGGGGAACAATGGCACGGAGAACACCTGTTAATGTTACACAGGTGTGACAGGGATCAACGTCCTGGGGATGTCAGTCCGCATGGCTTTGTTAAAGGTGTTGGGCGTTGATCGGGTAACAATAGGGCTCGGACTTTGCTTCCAGGGGACTATCATCCCTGTCACACCGGTTCATTTTAGAGATCCGCATCTTGTTTTCCATCGATCCACAGTATTTTCCACAAATCATGCAAAATCGTATGCATGGTGTCATGAAAGGTGGACTTCTATGATTACATCATTTTACTACGACTGGCATGTGGTTGTAAAACTTCGGAATTCCTTCATTGTCACGTGACAGGTGTTCGCCAATCAGTAACGGGCAATTCCTTCTTCACTCAAGCTGATCCATTCAACACCCTCATTCACGTTTCGCGGTTAACCGCACGCCACTCAACTTGATTGCTAAACAAAGGAGTGATAACCACCGTGATTGGATTAAATAATCGACACAAGTCATAAAAACCGCAATAAAACCACAATAAGATATACTCAAGTCACTTTTCCTTAAAACTGACCGCAACGGCGGGAGTGTTGGAAATTGATTGAAGAGCTAAAGGTGTATTCCAAAAGTGTGATATGTGTAAACATGGCCGCTGAGCTTTTCTGCTCCGGCCTTCCAGATTCATGGACTTACGGTGTTACAGCCGATGGACGGATATTCTTTATAGAGTAAGTACACTAGATGTCTTCTTATTACAAAGCTCTTTGTTGTCATGGAATTTCATGGCGAGACACGGCTGATTTCTTAGAGAAAACGCCGTAAACTGTCAGCGTCTCATCTCATCTGCTCTGCTCATGATTGTCTTCGCGGCGCGCGCGGGCCGTCACATTTATTTTCTATATCAGCTGGTTTCTTGTCTGCTTTCAGTGATGAAAATCGGCGTACAACTTGGCTCCATCCTCGGGATCGTGAGCCAGCTCAAACTGGATATAGGCCCCTTCGAGGTAGGTGTTCACCAATGTTACCTTTGATGTAAATGAGTGGGGGCTTCAGAGGAGGCCTACATACAGTCATTCCGAAACAATGTAGGGGCCTAGGCCTATTCAGCTGGGGAAATAGGGCCGATCTAGCTTTCACCGATAAATCGGACGATCACCCACCGATCTGCAGTTCAGAAGCTAATTATCATAATATATTCACTGCTGCAGGTCATGGCAAGTGTCAATATTTAGCATTTTTAATTGTTTTAACTGTTCAAACTCATCTTGACTGTATCTAGCATTGTCTAAAATGGTTAGGGAAGTGGTGAAAAGCTGTCAGTTGCTGCTTCTTACCTCTCAAAATGCAAAAATCTGTCAAACACTTGATTTCAATGCAGTTTTTTTTGGCTAGTGGCGGCGCCTTGTGGGCACCATGTTAGTTAGGATACCTACGTGCGGTTTTTCGTATTTGCATGCGCAAATGCATTTTCTTAACAAACACAGCTTGATGGGATGATTTCTGGCAATCAGCAGGTGCACAAATCGGCAGATCTATAGCTGATCGGCAGTTCAGCTGGTGACAGCTAGTTCGGCCCTATTTCCCCAGCTGCTATTCGTGTGTGAAAACTGTGCGAAACAAGGAATTGAGTCCCGTGGCCTCATCAGCAGGACGGCGGGCGTTTCAAAAGGGGGCAGACCATCCGAAATGTCGACTTATCTTTTTGACTTGCAAAAGTGTTCCTTTGCGATGTCTTTACGTGTCAGCGATACCTAAACTATTTACCAAAATAGGCCTACATACCATTTATGAATATGAATATTATGAAAACCATCCTTCTATGCTGGGCCCCCATGATCTGGTCCCCCTTCCTCCCCCATGCTTCCTCAAGCCTTCGGCCCACCCAGGAATTCCCTGTGCTGCCCCCCCCCCACTTCCTCAGGCCTTTGGCCCATGAATTCCCTGTCACCCAAGCCAGTCTGCCNTCCTGTCCAGTGCACTGCTGGTGTCAGCCTGCCCCTATTTATTTGACATATGAAATACAGGGACGGTACCTACTTGAATTGAACACTGGACATGAAAAAATCTCAGCTTGCATTATTCCTCATTCATATCAATTCAACTCATGAAGGAGAAATCAGCAATCAGAAAAAGCTATGCAGTGCAAATTGCAGGGATTATTTGTTGTGCTGTACAGAATAATCACTGCAATTTGCAGCTTCATAGATTTCTCCATTTTCTCAAGGATCACAATCTCAGATTCTTCCATTGACGAATACGAACAGCCTCTTTTCAATATTTTCCACTTTAGCTCCTGGGAAATGTCACTTTTGCCAGCTGAGTTCAAGTCCCATAGACCTCTAGTTACGATTCTCATAGAAACTCTGCACATGTTTTGACAAAATTTGTTTCATTGCTTTTATGTGACATTGCACCGAGACAGTAAAAAATCGGCTGGCTTAGAATACCAATTTATTTTGTAGCCATAATCTTCATGGCGATGGCTGCACCAAGGAAATGAAATTCACGCTCAATATTCCCAGCTCTGTCTTCATTGCCTTGGATGTAAAGTGAACAAAACGTGCTCAAAGACAAGTTATTGGAATTCTCGATGAGACCGTCTTTCAATTAAAAATATTATACGTCTTGTATTTTTCCTCTGTAAATATGCTTTGGTAGTTATGGGCAATTCTGTTGACATGTGCAAAGATACTACTAAAGAACTTGTGCTACAGGATCTTCAGACATGACACAGATGGTTGGGGTACATGTACATTTCAGAATGGCTGTTTCAAAAATACTATCCTGAAATTTCTCTCATCTTTTGCATTTCTGTCAGTTTTAAAATTTTAAAATTCTTGATGAATTTTTTTCAACAGTATTAAGCTAAGAGCCTTAGTAAAACTATCAAAGGCCAAACATGTTGTCTTTTTAACCATAGGACGTAGGACATTATACTACATGTATGTCATTACAAAATCCGGGGAACCCCTGGAAACACTCTAGGACCGTTGCTTGCATAAGGCGTAATAGTACTGGTGAGACTTGCAAGGAAATGGCATTTCACAGTGCGTAGGACGTTATATATCGTCTGGAACCTTGTGTGTCAAATACTTTTTTTGGCACATTTTTTTAAAGAAAGAAAAATTACAACTAAACAAATTACACAGTTAACGGGTTAAGTGGGGTGGCAGGAAAATGCAAAGATGTGAAATGCGAAGTAGAGTTGTCATAGTTGTCAAGCCATTTTCATGAAGTAGCAAAGCCAATGGCTTGTCGTGAAATAGTAAAGGCCAATAGCAGAGCTATGGCTGAAAAAAATACAAAGATACAAGAGGTTTTTAGCTCAGCTTTCAGCTGAGCTAGTCATATGTATACTGAGTGGCGTCCGTCTGTGTGTGTGTGTGTCGTCCGTGAAACTGGCACGTTTCAAGTTTACAGTTCCACCTCTCCTTCAGCATGCTTCACTACACCTACAACTACAACTGAAGTTAGCTGAGCGCCAGGCCCTTGGGCCTCTTGTTATACTAGGTAGCGAGTAAACTATCACAAAGCCAAGCAAGGGTGTGGTAAAATCTATACAAGGGATGGTGAACGAATAAAGTCTACACTACAAACATGTGTAGGGTTTCTTTCAAAGCAGCGCAATATGCAAAAGAAAGGTCAGCCGAGCTGAGAAAATGTCAAGCTTTGGCGATCTGGTATGCACCGCTCTGCCATATACCTGTGCTGAAGTTAAAATCGATATGGAAAATTGATAGTCTCTATCTTCTATTTCTCATAATTATAATTATGGTGTCGACTTTCCGAATTCGCTTTTTTCCCGTTTATAATTATGGTGTCTGCTTCCTTAGACTGGTATTTCAGACATGATTATATTTCGAAAAATGCTATGGGAAGATGAAACAAGGAAAATGGGGTGTTGCTTTTCTACATATAGACATGGATTGTATTGTTGATATTTCATGAAAAGTTATAATTTTTTAAAGCAGGGTTACGATTTTCAATATGTCTAACATTTGTAGGAATTGCCATGACAATTATTGAAAAGTTAATCCATCGAGAATTTGACAAATTACCTAAGTTGGTTGAAGATGGGGATTTCGCCTAGTGGTTAAGGCATGCTGCCCCTGAGTGCTGGCAAAATGTCCTGGCAGTCTGATCATCAATGAGAACAATTTACATCATTGACCCAGTAACTTACTGCCTACCAGTAGTTCTTTCCACAAAACTGAAAGCCCGTCTTTTGACAGGATGCATGGACTGAAGATACTTCGCCTTTGATGCATCAGAAACTACAAGAGTTAATGAAGCTGACTTCGATATTGGTCCAATAATGTTGATAATAATTAGACGATTAACCGTTCTATCCCCCAAGCCCCCAAGCTCATAAAGACTGTCGCTCATAAGACTGTTGACCTTCACTGTGACTGCTGGTTTACTCAAGCAAACGCATGATAAGAAATCAGATTAATGAAAACAGCCATTAAAAGTGAATTATTATTATGATAACCCATTTGAAATATGGTAGAGTGGTTATCGGCGGAGTCAATGTACTGTTCAATCTGGCAAACCTATTTTAAATGAAAGATTGACTGTTACATTGTAAATTGATTTCAAAATTTCGTGCACAGACCTAATGTAGATATCAATTCACTGGCAAATTACTAAAGGCACTCTTCCGTGTAAGAGTTTTCTCGGGAGAGTTGGCCCTCAGTGGGCCATTCACCATTCTTGGCTTTGACAGTGACGCAAACAACTGCCCCTACCTTTCTTTGGCAGAGTAGGATACACGTACAGTTTTACTCTAAGAGAGGATAGCCCGTGTAGTGGGTCATTGCCATTCATCCTAAAGTTGATAGCCATCTTCAGCAGCAGACCACACGCTGGCTCGCCACTTTGACGCAGCCACCATTCCCAGAAAGCCATTATTTACCAATCACCGTTGCTCACTATGCCCACGACATCAAAGCGTCGCACAGAAAGGAAAAGCGATGGTGACTAATGAAGCAAGCAAATCATTACTTTTTCACCATTTTGTGTATGTGAGCAAAACATTGATTTGTCTAATGTGATAGGCAAGCATTGTCCATTTGGTGACTTGGCTGATGCCAGACAGACATGGAAGTCAGATAGAGACTGGTTTGTCTCTGTATTGTCTGGTGACAAGTGAGGCGGCATTGTGTGGCTTCAGGGTGCGATAGACCATTCTCAAATTGACGTAAACGACAAAGATCTGCGCACGTCTGTCGAAATCTCAACCACAACCTCGGTGTGAAACTGAATGACGTAACGCAGACAACCCCACGACGGTGATGTCAAAGACTTTGCGTCAGAGTCGACCATTGCTGAATCATAGATGGCATCATGTCAGCCGGTTTCAGATCGAGGTTCTGGTTGAGATTTCAGCAGAAGTGCGCAGATCTGCGAATTCGAGAATCGTCTATCGCATCACCTTCAGCTCAGGGGTCAAAATTCAGATTTTGCCATGGATGGTACTAGCCTGAAGGAAACCAATCCACCTCTCTTCGGTGGTCCTGCTGTAATTTTGTTGTCCTCCGACCAGCATGGGTAAATCTACTGCCAACGTTTTTCAAGTCGGGTCTCGAAGAAAGTGGTTATGATACATATGCCCCCTTGTCATACAAGTTAATAAACTTGAAACCTCTGTCAGATTGCTGGATTCAGTAAATATCAATTCGGCGGTGAGTAATCTGGTAGTGTTTGCACAGACTGTGCTTCTGGACAAATGCGAACTGTGATATTGAGTTCGATGATAAATCTCATCTTAATGTGTAGTGTGGCGTATGATTACGGGTTGTTGATGATGCTTACTTTGTTGAAAGCCATCCAAGAACTGGCGGCAACATTGTTGCAGTTTGTCTAGTCACCAGTGGAAAATGACTGCGTGTTTCGTGAACTTGCCATTCATGGTAACACAGCCAGTGTGTGTCTTTCTGGGCCTCATGTCAGCCTTACTTCAGGCAGTTTGTCAGCCTGCATTAGACCTCATGACAATTCTTCATCCGTGTCATCCTACAGTATGGAGCACAATTCACCTTCCTTTATCTGTGTACTTCCCGTATACGTCACACGCAAGGTTTGCTTCAATTCACTGCGTATGGTATGAGTACGTCACGCATGTCTTCTGCGTGACATCTGCGCATCACGGCATGATGTAATACGTTTTCACTGCCTGCCTTCCTTCCATGGTGGCACGCGACATCCGCGGAAGATAGTGAGGACGGTTTGCGCATGATGCTGCATATGGTACGTGGTGCAGAAGGTACATGTACATGTAGGTCAATTGTGCAGCGTATAACGCCATGCCGAGACAGTGAGGAACTGCATTGTCCAGCAAATATGGTTCCATGCAGGCTTCCTTGATGATGATGATGATGATGGTGGTAAGGTTATTGATGTTGATGAGGATAATGACGTTGATAAGGATGATGTTGATGACATTGAGGATGTCAACCTGTTTCAGAGGTGTACATAGAGGATGATACAGATATTGCTGGGTCTGTGTGACTTGTTCTGCCACAGAACAACAAGCATGACTAGGCCCATCAACAAAAACACTATAGTCTCGTTCGTAGTGCCCAACTATTTCAAAGTGTCATTCTGGTTGTTTGAACATTTCATGATGGATTTCCACTACCAGGCTTGTAATGCTGTACACAATACGGTAAGCTCGGCTGTCACAACGCTCAATATATCACATGTATTGCCCAGCCTGGCTGCTTCATTATCCTGAACAGGATTGTAAATTTCACTTTCAGAATTATTCATGATATTCCTGTTTGAAAGCGACATTGAATAGTATAGTATACTTGATTCTAATGGCGAACTCACAGAGCTTCTCATTTGCATGTTATATAGTCCGGTAGAATGCGCTGACATGGTGATTTGCGGTGATTAGCGATTAACGTTCTTGTCATGCGTTGTCAGTTAGCTTGAGATTCCATTTTAATGCCACGATAAGTGAAGTTGGCCCTTGGGGGTTGTCGGCAGATGTGGAGACGCCATCAGTGCAACCAACAAGTCACGCAGAGATCAGCCCACTGAAGAGAAAAAATCAGCCATCAAGACTTTTGAGCTGCCAGGAAATTCCCTTTCAGTCGGAAGAGCGTGTAACTTTGAAACGTGAGGTTCAGGGTTCGAAACTCAGGGTGGGACACGACTTCAAAGTCAAATGCTCTGCTGACTGAGCTTGAATTTCCTGGTAGCCTTGGCTTGTAGGAGCACTGACACTATTACAATTGGATCCTTAAATAGGGGCTTAATTCATAAATTGGCTGAAACGATGGCAAAGATGATCGACAACATGCCCTTTTCGAAGGGAATCGAAAGACTTCTGTGAGAACGAAGCCACTGTTGTTAGGACCTTTGGACTTGCTGACATACTGGTCCGTATTTTAGAACACTCCTTGACGTAAAGGAGTTCCTCAAGGCATGGAGGTATTATTGAGAAGGAGCGAGCACGGACCCCACATCAAACAGTACAATCATCGTTCCGCTGTTTGCTAAAGTGATTAGGGGGACAATAGGCTAATAACGCCGCACGATGGTCGGAAAAAGCCGATCTAATCTTCGGTAATTTCCGTGTGCAGTCAGCACTTCCCTTGTACAATGGTCAGAGTCCAAACAATAGAAGGGAACAATGGCAGTGGACGTTGCCTACGCACGAAAACTGAAAAATTCATCGTTTTCATCGCGTCAAAAACAGCACCTCGCAGCATCTCGCACTGAAACGACCACCCGTATATGTTACCTGAACTAATCATCTTTTAAACTATCATAACGCAATCCTCTTCAAA
>NMRB01000113.1:445012-459196 GCA_002633025.1 Notospermus geniculatus | reverse complement strand
TAATTACAGAGCCAAAAGACGATGGTACTTTGTCATATACAGGATCAAACGTCTTGATTCCAACCGTCGCTGTCAGAATCTGTCTGACTGTGTGTACACCCCAGCCTATTGATTAATCTTAATGATTCTATAAGCTCATTATACTTCACATCAAGAATATTGATTTATTTTGGCTTCCTGTCATCATGTTCGTCGCGCCTGTCATGGTTCAGGCACCAGAAAAGCTGCTCATCGCTATTAATTTGATTTTAGACGAAGGAATTAAATGACCTGAAGGCTATTGATGTGCGTATTTTTCTGTAACCCTTGAAAATACAGGTTGTCGGGTGGCGACGTGTCCTGATCTACACATACCACCAATGAAGTCATCAGTTCATTCCATGAGGAGCCTGATAGCCTAGTGGTTATCACGTCTGCTTACCAAGCAGCAGGTCCCGGGTTCGAATCCAGCCCGGGCCAGGGATTTCATTCCCGGTTCTTCAGTCTGTCGCATGGGACAGTAAGCTGTGGTGCCTTGTACCTTGTGTCTTTGCAAGGGCAAGTAAAAGACCCCATCCAAGTGAGGAACATGAGTAGCTTGTGATGGCCTCCTCTGTACTTACCAGGGCCAATAATGCTATAGCGTCGGCCCTGACAGAAAAATGAAATACAATACAAAGTTCATTCCTCGCTCATTACCCAGACTTCACGTGGTGATCTCTTCTTGCTGTCGTAGTTTCCTTCCGGGGCTCTGGTCGCTGTTCACCCATAATGCAACACCAAGAAACCCTGATATCATCAGTATCTTGCGAGCAGCACCATCTATTGTCAAGCAGTTCCTCTTTGCATTGACATGAGTCAATCAGTTGGACTAGACTTTTCATAATGAGGAACCAGCTTGAGTTTTTATCCTGACAGGGCGGCGCTCCCAGTGGTTGTGCCAAAAATTTTAAGGGGGTTTACACGATTCAACATTCGTTGAAAGGTGTTGAAACTCGAAAGGTGTTGAACGTTGTTGAAAGCTGTTGAAGTGTCTAAACCCCCCCCCCTACAACAGGGTCTTTCAACAGCTTTCAACAAGTTGCCAGAAATAGGAACGTGAAGATGTTTTGGCAACTTGTTGAAAGCTGTTGAAAGACCCTGTAGAAGGTGTTGAAAGGGTGTGTAGACGGGGCAGCAGCTTTCAACAGCGTTCGACACCTTTCATGCCTTTCAAATTTCAATGGCTTCCAACAAGTTGAATTGTGTAAACCCCCTTTAGCAGAGCAAAGTGTGGAACGATGTCGCATCACGACATTCTTGACACAGTGCAACAGGGAAGAAACACTGTAAAAAGAGCGATAACTGCTTAGCGCCTCCTGGTGGAGCAGGTTCCTCATTAGCAGAGATTGAGTAGATTCTGTGGTAAAGGAATTCATTAATGAACGCTACACTAGCAATTAAAAACGTTGTCTTTCTTGAGTGTGCTGTCACATCCTGATTGGGACAAGAAATAGGAAAATGTGAGAATCAATTAGCTAATGAACGAGCTTAATTAACGAATGTGAAACTGAAGAGACGTTAATTAAGCCGACAGAAATAGACAATATTGACAAGTGTTGTTGGTTTCATTATTTGTGATGTCAATATCAGGATGTGATGTTTAATGCCAGGGGGAATGTGTCTGCAGGGATATTGTTTTTATGTCATTACATTTCTTCTCATTACGCGTATTTCAAAAGAAAATCTGATGGTTTCTGACAGCTTGCACTTTCACTGCAGGATTTCAGGTTAGTAGGTTCGGCTACAGATGTCGATACTGCATGGAGTGAACCGCGTATATTGTTCTGGTACTTTTGAGTATGCGCAATGTCACAAGCAATGTTAAGCCACCTGTCGCCGAACATAGACCCGGACTTATTGCCATTCCACTGGAGAAAACACTGGTGTTGATCCAGTTCTAATTTAGATTCGGAGTATAGGCCTATTCAGCTATGCTATCCGAGTAGATCTGTACTTATTGAGAACCGGACTTATTAAACACGGACATCCTGTAATGGAAGCAGAATAAGCCCGGACAAATAGGCTACAGACTTTTTCTGGTGGAAGCTAGTAATTGGCACGCAGCCCTCAATTCAGTTATCTCTCTTGCATCTTTGAACAAGACGAAAAAAACATGATGTGTCTTGTTCCTGCCACAACTAAAATTGGAAAAATTCTAAGCCCCATTTGCCAGTGTTTTACTGTTCAGTAAAATAGGCAGCTGCAAGGTTTTGGTATCTTCGTAACCATGTCGACCGTCTGTCTCCCACCTCCTTTGCCAAACTGCAATAAAAAACCGTCCATCAGAAACGACTGTGAGAGGAAGTGGCCTGATGGATGGGAAGGTAAGGGGTTTAGTTTCAGGATGCCTACCATTACCCAGCCTCCCATTAGATGTAAAACTTCGGTCCATCGTATCCTCATCGTAACAGCCATGCATCCATTTTGCATTTCGCTTTCACATAAAGATGGTGGAGGAGTCGGGAGCTCTTCTTGGGGTGGCCAGTGAAATTGTTGATGTCCCAGTGCCCTTCCCCTCAGTTCTCCCATGTTCACCAGCATGGTCAGGTACAGTTAATAATGTCTCCCAATTCTCTCTCTGAGGTCAAACCAGCGTGTTTTCTGCATCACCCTTAAAGCGATGTAGTCGCGAGAGTTGAAAATGAAATCTCGTTCAGCTATCGCGACCCGCGATAGCTCCTCATTGCTCGCGGGATTCTTGAAACTGATCTCAATGTAATTTCTAGCATCTTTGAATCATCAAATTACGGTTTTATATACACTAAAACGTTCAAGAAAAATCTTTTATTAATATTATTTCAATGAATTGGGGCGAAATAAATGTTTATCGCCGGGAAAATTTTAAAATCTCACGGGGATTCCCCATGGGATTTCCCCGAGGAACTATCGATGTGCAGTAACTGCAGGGCTCGCGTACATCGCTTTAAAGCCAGGCATACATCACACTTGTGACTGGATACAACTAGTCACCACTGAGCTAACTAACGACTGGGAGGATCTAGCTGGAACTGGAGGCGACTGATCAGACGCAAGAAACGGTCGATGTATGCACCCTTGCGACTCGCTGGAACTGAGATTTTACCAGTCGTTCCAAGTTGCAAATGTTCAACTTTCTAGCGACTAGTTGTACCCAGTTTCGTTCAGTCACTGCGATGTACGCGGTCTGGACATGACGACTGATCGGATCCTCCTAGTTTTACTGAGTTGCTGAATTTGCGATGTGCGCGCAGAGCGAACATCACCAGCGACTGATCAGATCAGTTGCTTCCAGTCGCAAGTGCGATGTACGCCCGGCTTTACGTCTGCCAAGAGATGGTTCTAGCTTGGAAAGAAGTTGCCATTTACCAACAGAAAGATATCAATCAAAAGGAAGCTACATCTCTTCTGTGTTTACCATACTCCATCTAAAAACAACATTGTGTGGGTGACAAGTCTGACAATCGTGTTATGCCCTTTTTCCTGGCGGTAATAATATAACGTTATTTCCAGAAAATGTCATCCTGTTTCCCTGAATGTAGAACTGATTCCTTTTCAAAAGGTTTCACAAATTGCAATTATGATATTTGTATGTATTACAAATTGTATCTTTGTCTGACTTCATAGTGAAGGAGTATTATAACCAATTTTCTGTGTTGGCGTCTGTGCCTCTGGCCAGTCTTCAAAATACTTCTGATCTTGTCTTTGTCTGAGTGATCTAGTCACCTGACCAGCAACTAGAACGTCAGTCCACCCTTTATGCTCGGGTTGTTCTATGTGGTCAACAGTTATTGACAGTTTTTTTCCGTTCTACCAGTAAAATCCATCTCAACATCCAAGTATGTTGGTGTCAGTCCAAAGTGCCCAATAATTCAGAAGATAGTAAACGTTAAAGTCTTCTCCGAATTTCGCAAATTTTCGACCCCAAGCGGGGTCTTCCTCAGACACTTTCTAGTATTGGTAGAGATCCCAGAAGTGAATCAATCTTATCTTATCAATAATTCAGAAGAATGTAATTTGTGCGCTCATAAAAACATTTTATGTGACTGTACACTGTAAACCATTCCTCTCATTGATTCCTGAATACATTTCCACACCCTCTCCCCACTCTCTGTCTGAAGAGTACTTGACCAGTTATTGGATGTCAAACCTATCCTATCGTCACCCTTCTCCACTCCTGAAAAAGTGATAAGGTATAACAAGTCTAGAAATACACCATTCAATTATATATCTCCCAAACCAACTACATGTAATCCCTTTCTTTTCATTATATCAATTCAAGTCGCTTGTTGAGTTGGCCTCTATCTATAGTATCTCTCGAAATATTTTTAGGATGACATTTGCAAGCAAAGGGTTGTGGTACTACAGGAGTCTTTAAAATAATTTGACCTGCAGAGTCAGTTGTCTTCTGGATTTGTCATTAACTAAATTTCGTCTTACTAGGATCTTCTGAGATAATAGACCAGCTCACATCAATCAATCTTCTAAGTTTCCTTGATCACAAAGGTTTTCTGAAGTGGATTTTACAACTTCGGTTACTTGTACCCAGCATGCCCATTGCTGGCATAGGGACAGGGGGCAGAGGCCTCCTAGGGGTCGCCATATCTAAAAACGTGTTTTTCATGCAGATTTTGGCTGAAAAATGGCTGGAAGTCAGTTTTACCCTGCAGAGAGCCAAATGCCTCCTCTCACCAAGACAGAAAAGCTAACTACGGCCCTGCCTATTCATGACTCAAAAAATCTACGATAGAAATTGGCAAATCATTTGGTAACATGACCCACATTCGATAACGTTATTAAAACTTTCGACCTACAGTACACAAATACTTAAGAAAACCGTGGGTGATACAGCAATAAAAAAACTTTGAGTATCAAGTAAACAGTGGAAATAAGGGAAATTATCCCACAATCTTTCCTGCTGTCAGTTTCACGTTTCAAAAGAATACGAGAAGTGATGCCACTCTGCCCACACTGTGTAACATTAGATGCAACTTCTTGGCTGCTTAGAGAGATGGAGGGTTCGCCACAACTCTTCCTCCTCCACATTGTGCCCCTTTTTGCTATATTGTACCGGTACTAAAAAATAATATTTTTCTCTAACTACCTTGTAAAGGACTTGGTTGTTGATGCTTGTTCTTTGCAGTGACCTCAGGACGAATGGCAATGTTTTGCTTTCAGATTGGCAATAATGCCCCCTTGCAGAACTAACCCACCACTATAGCTTGACCAACAGAAGAATTGGTTGAAAAAAAGACATAAAGTTGCCTTATATTCTTCTCTACCACCTGCTCATCTTGGCCTAGCCTTACTTCCCGGCCTCTTTGTGACATCTCGACTTCCCGTCTCCCTGTACCAGTCTCCCACCCCGCTTTGTTCTTCCCCAATTACCGAAGAACTGCTGTGTTGTCGGGGTCGGCTTTGATCAAAAGTTTTTCCTCCTTCGACGCAGAATATGAAGATCAATTATTGGTTGTCCTTATTGCATCAAAGTCCTTTTTAATCTGTGACCAGACCTGGTAAATTGAACCTCCCACAGCGAGTCTAGAGCCCTGGTAACATCCAGAGAGACCGGCGAAATTCTTGTTCAATTACCGGGGAACTTCTGTCTTTGACAAGAGGTCTTTATTGATGGAAGTTTTTCTTTGGTACAGATTGATAAAAATCCTCCGTAAGTGGGTTATATTTGCTGCGACTTCTCTGGCTCGTTCTGGGTTTTGCTTGGCAACCATGCAGGAAAATCCTACATTTTCTTCACATATCTGTCCTCCCACGAAGCCCAATTTTGCTTGAATGGGACCCTAGCCCACTACCTCAGTAGGTGTCACTAGTGGTTAAAACTGTTGAAATGAAATTGGTCCTGACCAATTTCCCGCACAAAAGGCACCTATTGTATAGTACCCGGTTTCAGTGTGCTGCCCTCTATCGTAGCTAGGATCCCCATTGGACTGTCAGAAAGATGAGGGGACAGCAATGATGAAGCTGATGTAGTTTTCAGTTTGAACAATGCATTTCACTACAACATTATCAAGCTCTGTGTGGGTCTTCAAACATAAGCCAGTTGTTACATGTTCTGGTTCAGATACTGGGTAAAAAGCTACTGAAACATCTGCCTATCAGGATTACACACCTGTTTTGTCTGTTCAGTAGTCTTCTACCTTGCCTCCTGTTGCTGTAATAATACCTCTTGTTCTTATTCTTTGGTATCTGAAGCTACCTGTTTGGCTCATTGACAAGTACATGTAATCCTGGTACATTCTGCTTTAAACCAACGTCAATAGATATTTGGTGTATCTTTCAAACCCTGCTGCTGTGGCAGAGTGGCAAAGTGTTGAATCAGCTCCAGTAACCTGTTTGCTAAGGAAATGGTAGGCTTGACTCCAGCTTGTCGGACCCAGCAATGTAGTGAGAGGAAATCCTCTTCACTGAATGCCGAGCTCCCGTTGGGTTTTCATCAGTCGCACAGCTGACTTCCCACAGAGCACTGGCGACGATTCCGAACACCAGGGTGCCATGGATGCTTCATTGCATAGATTTTCTTGATGGCATCAACAGGAGACATTCGTGACATTGAAAGTCAGCATCAACTCTTCTGATCTACCAGCTGCTGCTCTCCGACCTCAGGCAAGACGGTTGGAGATGTTGATCTAAGATTCTGTCCATATGCTGATGATATTGATAGAGTTAAAGGACCACAGTACGCGATCTCTAATGGGTAATTTGACTGCCGACATTGAGGGAGCCACCTTGCAGCAGCAACACGAACTACAAAAAATCCATTACAAAATGTACCGAGTAAATCATGTGCATTCGCCGACAACGTAGTTAGTCCCCTGGGTTGGAGAGTGGCGCGGTGGCTGTCGAGAAAAAGAATAAGTTACCTCAAGTTGGTTTCGACAGCTGTCGTTACGGAGCATGGTGTTTCTGGAGTTGGATAACTGTGGCGTCTCAAGCCAGGAACAAGATCATTAGCCGTCTTAGTTGATCCATCCCACGTCTGTGTCTGGTTATCCCTCCCCCATGTCTAGTGTTTCCATTAAAACCATTTGGTTGTCTAATACAGGCAATCCACACCCACGAAACGTGCCTTGCATGGTATCTTCTCGGAGTTCAGTTGTTTCCATCAGCTTAATACCTAAGTGGCAAAATGAAACTAAAGCTTTTCCATGTAATGGGTGTGTTCAGCAACTAGCCACGTCTACCCACATCTCAAGCTGGCACAACACAAAATTCATGTCCATGAGATTATCTCATTGCCATGTCAGCCTGGGTGTGTTGCTAGTAGGGGGGGGGGCAAATGCCTCCAGAGCAAAAAGAGATAAAACAAATTTTTCGTCTAAAAGGTCATTTCCCCTCTTCAAGCTTAGTTATTGTGGTGTCAGATGTGGGAGGACGAATGACCCAGGCCAGTCCGACAGTCCATAGCAAGTATGCCGAAGGATTCAAACAAGACTTCAGTAATGTTTTAGTCAGCAAGTCTGGACTACTGAAAAACTTCTGCGATGTTTAGCCCATAGGCAAGTTTAGAAGGACCCTAGGCCACAGTCCTTAGGATTTATACAAGACCTCTCAGCACCATCGGCCAGCAAATCTGGAATACCGAAAAACTTCCATGATGTTATGCCACATATAGGCAAGTTAGGAAGGACCCTATAGGCCACAGTTCTTGATTCAAACCTCAGCAACATCAGTCAGCAAATCTGGAATACCGGAAAAAACTTCCATGATGTGTCTTGTTATCAATCTGATGCAGAGAGATCAACCGTCATCACTCCCACAAGTCATCACCATACGTCCACCTTGGAAGACGATGTTTGAACCAAGCGAGATCACCGTAAGTGGATGAGCTGATTGGATGCATCAATCGAGAAATCTTTGTAATGAGACAGCTGGTTTGGTGGCTGACAGACACCAGGGGATGCGGAGGATTAACAATGATGGAACATGGTCCGCCTTTCTCCACGTTACCGATGTTACCAATGGAAATCCCGAGGGCAAAAGATTTTCTCTGACCTTTTACTGGGGATAAAGTTCCACCCTCAAAGAGCCATCTTCGTGCCATCTTCGTGCCAATGTCAGTACCTTATATTGGGGGGGGGGGATAACTCGCACACGGACTGCATCCTGGATGACTTACGCTGACAGACTGAACTTCCATGTTGAAGTAAATAAGGCCGCATGCACACTGCAAGCGGAATAGCGAAGCAAAGCGAAGACAATTTTGCCAAGTGATGTGGCAAAAAGGAAGCATTGGCATGTACAAACTGAGAGCGATCAGTGCTGATCACTCGCAATTTGTACACGCCAATGTTTCCAGAGTGTTGAAATGTTTTCGCCACATTGCTTTGCGAAATTGTCTTTGCTTCGCTTCGCCTTTTCGCTTGCAGTGTGCGCACGGCCTTAGCCAACACTTGGAAAATATACTGTGTGACATCTAATCTCATTAAGGTGCCAAAAAAGTGGCCAGTTTCTGGAGGTTGTTGATGAGCTCCACATTCAGGTGTAACTCCACTGGATCCCATTGTAGCAGTTGTTAATCTCACTTGACTGTAGGATAGGTAGTGTGTTGCCGTGTTGATCGAATTGTTGAAATACATAGAAAATGAGTGCGACACCTTGTTGAAGATCAACTACGTGTATTTATTGGTCCGAGGACCCGATACAAGCCCGATACATACCTGATGAAGACACAGTAAGTGTCGAAAGCTTGTATCGGGTCCTCGGACCAATAAATACATGTAGTTGATCTTCAACAAGGTGTCGCACTCATTTTCTTCTGTCACTTGACTGTAGCTTTTCTTCAGAGAAGAACCATTCTCTGGTTTGGCTTTGACTCGAAGAGAGTACAACCCTCTAAAGTCTTCCGTTATTTTGATGTTGGTTATAAATAAGTCCATGTCCACGGCTATCAAATTACAATTTATTTGATAGTTTGTCTGGTAATTCAGTTATTTCCTCATGATGAATAAGGGATTCATTGGGGCAAGTCACCGTAAATTGATTGGGAGTTCAAGTGTAATTTATTGGTAGTTAGTCCTTCATCACAGATGTCAGGCGATTTCCCAATGTCGATCAATGGCTGTCGTCGTGATCACGAAACAGTGAAATTGGTCGAAATTGTTCTTCCAGTAGTAACCGGTTGTTCACTGCGATTTCAATTATGTTATTCTGGCTTTCTGGAACTTCACTATCGCAAAGGCCGATTGTAAAATTCTCTGTCGTGTTCCACATTGAAAGAAATGCACAACAAAGCCATCCTACGTCGGTTTGAAAATTCCATAATCTTTTCAAAACCTTTGAAGAATTGGTAATTTCCGTTTTACATGCCGAGAGATTTTTCTCCCGTGAAAAATGTTCGCTGTTGGTCCTTGATGTTTCGGTTTCAAAGCGTTGCTGGAGTCTGTTGTAAGGAAAGCTGTTTGTAACTGGATATATTTATGTCTGGTTGGCTTTGTAACAGAATCAAGGAAGCTCTTCTGATTAGAAGAGTTGGAATCATCTCAAAAGTTTGTTTGATTGAATTCTGTTTCAAAGAGTGAAAGGAAGTTGTAAAGCGTAAATACTTACTCTTGAAATTCAGAAATTGTCAAGGGGATTTGCACTCCATCCGACAGCACTTTTTACCTCATCTTAAAGGGCCTCTAGAGGCAGCTTTTTATGATGATTACTAACACAGAATTGGTGGCATGAGGATCCAAATTGGACGTCAATTTTGAAGTAAAATTTCATCAATGTCAACACATGAGGATCAAACTTGGGCATCGATGTTGAAATAAAATTTCATCAATGTCAACATTTCATGAGTTCATGGTTCCCAGTGCCACCTGTTGTATAGTGGTAGTACTGTTAGTAACCCAATAGCAAGCTGACTCTAGGTCCCTTTAAATTAGTGCCACCCGTCTGCATGGGGAACAACCATGCTGGATCACTCCATATCAGAAGGTGCATCGTGTACGCGCAAGCTCCAGATTGAACCTGTTGCCTCTTATCCACCTAGCTGCCCGGCAAGCCGATAAAATTGACTTGGATGCCCCTGACCCTTTGGGCTCAATTGCCCCTTCAGTAAATGTGGTACACCTAGGTTTCAGATACCAAAACCAGCAATCAAGTCAGGTTTCTTGCGACACTGAAGACAATAGCAAATATGCGGATAGCTGAAGAAGTGGGGATCAGAGAATCAGTGAGGCAGTCCCTGATTTATCGTCATAATGCCTGGTTTGTGTGGGCGAGGAGAGATAACACTGTTATTGGCTGAAGGAATTATTGTGGGACAAGGCTGGACACCGCTGTTTGAGTTTCTGATAGGTTTGTCAAGTATTAATAATCTTCAAGTTTGTTCACAAGGAAAGATTTAAGCCTCGCATACATCGGCCATGCGACGGGAAGCAACGCAACAGTCGCTGTCGATGTACGCGTTCCTCGCACATCGGTTACGACTGGTCATTGCGGCAACAAGTGGCATAATCCAGTCTTCAATCTGGAATGCGCACATCGGACAGGCAATTACTGAATGCCAAACGGAAATTGTCGATGTCTTCCGATCTGACCACTCGGGGGAGTCGTGTGATAAACATTCATGTGAAAGGTATGCTCCAGAAACGAGGAAATTCATTGCCAGCGCATGTACATGTACATCGGAAGGGACTGAAGACGACGAGAAGCAACCATTGGCAACAAGTAGAACATGAGCAACTGGCTGGAACTAGCGGCAACAGTCGGCAGTAGCATTGCTGGTGCACATACATTGGCCTGTTTGAGCATCTGATCAGTTGCTGCTGCTTCCACGTAGTCACCAGCAGCTGTTGCCGGAAATGCCATTGCTGGTAGTTGCTTCCAGTCACAAGGCCGATGTACGCTAGGCTTTAAACATGAACTGTTGGTTTTAAAAGGACGAGGTTGATCGCAAACAATAACTTGGAGGTATTTGAATCACATCAGCCACCAAACTAATTTTATTATTTCACCATTTCAGTTCACTGTTTTCATAAATTTATCTTCCGAGTAAAGTTTGCACACATGAGATTACGTCAAATTTATGTCTGCCACTGATCTGCAAACGAATTAATTCTCTCGAAATAACTCACTGCGATGCTCCAGTCTTTTGCAAGATGAGATTGACTATTGATTTGTAGCTTTACCTGAGAGAATTCATGCTAGTCTTCGATCGGAAATGTCGCTGCTTGCTAGCTTTCCGGTAATGCCAAGTCATGCTAGCAATCATTGAAATCACTTTTGGCGTCAAACACGCCACTCAACTTAACTCAATTTGTATCCAAGGTCGATCCATTAAGAGCCGACACAACATGGATTTGGGTAATCTCTGATTGCTGTTGAAGTGATTTCCACATTATCAAAAAAGAAACTTCACATTTATTAGAAAAGTGGCTTTACCCCATTATAAAGGATTTGTATTATCAGAAAGAAGAGGATTCATCCATTTAGAAAAGCAGGCTCAGCTCCCATGGACCTTGTGCAGTAGGCCTGGTTGATATCTTGAACAACAGGGCCGTAGGTCGCTCTTTAATCCTGGCGGTGCGGCAGAGGGGGCTAAACTACGCTGTGCCATTTTTTCGGCCAGTTTGTGCATAAAGAACACATTTTTGGTGACATCTAGGGGCATTCCCTTGCTGTACGTTAGCTACAACCATGAATAATTGAGCAAAAGAAACGGAAGATCGTCTGAAAACGTAAGTAATTTACTTTAAGAAGCTTAGGACTTGTTGAGATTACAAGACTGCAACAGAGTTTCAACCCATCTGCATTATGACTTTGCATTTCAGATGCCAAAAATTAGAAGGAATGCTTTCCAACTGACTGCTGATCTTAAAGAATCGAATGACTGCAAAAAGAGGCTGATGTCATTTCACTCAATCTGTGATGTGGCCAGTTAGCTTAGATGCATGAACGCCGATCAGGCGTATGTGTGTGGTAATGAAAGGCATATCGCTACCGGTAATTAGCCGCCTCCCTGAACATCTGGAAGTAGAGGAAATCGGTCCGAGCTTTCCGTTTCGTACAGTATCATTACCCTGCGGAAGGATTAGGCACTCCTGGGCAGATGATCAACCAGTTGTCGATGATGAGGTCCTGGTCATTGGAGGGTTTTCTCCTGAATGCCAGACAATGTCAGGTGTTACGGGAAGGTTTGTTGTTGAAGGATCACAAAGATGAACTCCAGGCTGTTCTGTTCGGATAGAAAAGTATCAGAGACACGTGCTTGCTTTCCTTGCATGCTGGTCGATATGGAACCATCGCACGTTGACCATTCTGTTCTTATGGGTGGCGTCCACTAGAGCGCCGACAACATTAGGAAGGGTTGCGGAAGCCAATAATGTCATTTTGGCATTCTTTCCATGTCAGTGACTATTGGGCATTTTGCCCTCTCCCGTAAGTGCAGAAATGCCGGGAAATGTTTAGGAACGATAAAGACAGTGAATGAAATCTTTCAAGAATATGCGGAGAGGTTGCTGAATGAATGCAGATTTACTAAATTTGCATTCCGCGTCTTGTCCACACCCTAGTGGACGCCAGGTTTTAGCTAGATCTGAAGACCACCTGTCTATACTCACTGACTTTACTTCCATCGCTAGTTAAAGACTCGAGTGTGTACTAGCTCGAGGTCATATTGAACCATCTTGACGAAGAATTTAAAAGCGTACTCAGGTGTGTGGCTTTGACTTTGTCAATTAAGAGGGGCAGGAACAGAGATAGTAGCTCGGGTCTCTTCACTCTCAAGACAACCAAGATGTCACTGTCCTCTCTTCAAAAATCAATTCACTTTGGTGCCTAGTTTGAACCTGAGGCAATATCGCACCTATACAAAGAATTAGAAGTGTCCTCTCATACCTCTCACCTCCTTAAACCATCCTGAGACTGCTGTGCTAATACGCCACAGGCGAGGTTGGTTTAGACGGTTCGAAATCTTTCTTACTGGCCAATAGCCAGCCTAAGCCATCCTTTTGTAAAAAACGCCTGACATTTCCGAGTTGGACCTAAATGAATTATTGATGGATCATTATACGGGGAGGGTGAGAGAGGCAGATGCATAGAGAACAAAACAATTGGTTGTCAACACTTAATATGACAATACGCCAATCACGCACCTGGTTCTTGTCAGTGAACAGGATATTAATCTCCCGTTGGTGAAATGTCGGCTGTTTGTAACCCTTTTAGAACAAAACCTCTGTGGAAATTTGTTTTGTGGACTGTAGATTGTCGCAGTTGATTGGGAACATGCAACGTCATCAAGCCAAATGCAGTCAAGGCACAGCATCACGTCAGTGTTGGTGAGGCCAGTGCCCATGCTTTCTCCCTTACATCGACGACGTCAATGACATCCCACGTGGGTTTTGTAAATATTTTCAAGTCAAACTTTTAGCATTCCAATCGGACAAAAACTTGGTGACATTCGTCATCTGACCTAGGGGTATATACATGTATGTACCAAGTTCCAGATCAAAAGCTCCAGCAGTTACGAAACCTGCCCTGCCGACGGACCACGACGACGATGGACGCTGCACCATCATAATAGCCCACCCCGGTGAGCTAAAAATGAATGGAACTGACCAATTTGAACTGGGCCTTAACCTGTGGAGAGGGCCTCTTGGCAGAAGTGTCAGCTGGGAAGCTTTCACTGGAGTTTTGTATTTTGATGTATAATCCTCTAGGTCTTGAAGCAGACCACAAGTTCTGTCCATGCAGGTCCTGTGGATGATGGCACACCAGCATTACTGCAGAATAACCCCGCAATGTCCTATGGGTGATGTTATCTCCTGTCAGGCAAACAGAAATTGAATAACATCTATCAGAGATCAGCCTCGGCAATCTCCATCCTGAGTGTATCTCCGCATCCCACCTGCCTTCGCAGCTTCGTGAAGAATCATCGAACCAATAATCGCCTGCCGATTTGTTCATCTTCGGGGAGAAGTCATTCTTGCATGAGGACCAATGAAGTAGATTTGGAGCCAGTCGGGGGAATTTTTCGTGTGGGCCGATCTTGAACCTTCTACAATGACGTGTCCCGAGTTGCATCACTTCAGAACTCTGGGGGCCACAGCCAATAACTTGCTAAGGATGATCTGGTATCTGTATTGGATACAGTGACAAAATGCCAGCTTGCATGAACACAACTGAATAGATTTGGAGTGAGTGGCTAGATCTTCAATCTTCTTCAATGATATCCGCCCAAGA
>NMRB01000113.1:425082-443454 GCA_002633025.1 Notospermus geniculatus | reverse complement strand
TCATCTCAAAAGTTTGTTTGATTGAATTCTGTTTCAAAGAGTGAAAGGAAGTTGTAAAGCGTAAATACTTACTCTTGAAATTTAGAAATTGTCAAGGGGATTGCACTCCATCCGACAGCACTTTTTACCTCATCTTAAAGGACCACGGTATTGCCACTTTCTGTCGACAGCTGGTGCCACCGACACCATTCTCCAATACTGTAGTTAAGCCTTTCGCCCCAGTGTTGGAGAATGTATGATTACACTACAATGCACATAGTAGCATGCGTTGTTTACCGAGTCGTCAATAGAGGTCTCCCTTAACGCGGGTAGGTGTTACGCAGGATTGGGAAGCAATACTGTGGTCCTTTAAAGGGCCTCTAGAGGCAGCTTTTTAGTACATATTGATATGATTACTAACACAGAATTGGTGGCATGAGGATCAAACTTGGGCATCGATTTTGAAATAAAATTTCATCAATGTCAACATTTCATGAGTTCATGGTTACCACCGCCACCTGTTGTATAGTGGTAGTACGCGTGTACTGTTAGTAACCCAATAGCAAGCTGCCTCTAGGGTCCCTTTAAATTAGTGCCACCCGTCTGCATGGGGAACACCCATGCTGGATCACTCCATATCAGAAGGTGCATCATGCACGTGCAAGCTCGAGATTGAACCTGTTGCCTCTTATCCACCTAGCTGCCCTGCAAGCCGATAAAATTGACTTGGATGCCCCTGACCCTTTGGGCTCAATTGCCCCTTCACTAAACGTGGTACACCTAGGTTTCAGATACCAAAACCAGCAATCAAGTCAGGTTTCTTGCGACACTGAAGACAATAGCAAATATGCGGATAGCTGAAGAAGTGGGGATCAGAGAATCAGTGAGGCAGTCCCTGATTTATCGTCATAATGCCTGGTTTGTGTGGGCGAGGAGAGATAACGCTGTTATTGGCTGAAGGAATTATTGTGGGACAAGGCTGGACACAGCTGTTTGAGTCTCTGATAGGTTTGTCAAGTAATGATCTTCAAGTTTGTTCACAAGAAAATGTCTTTTCAATATGTTGTGTGGAAAGGCAGTGATAAAGAGTTATGCCTCGCATACATCGGCCTTGCGACTGGAAGCAACTGAATGCAACACAGGGCTCTCAATGACCCGAGGTCTCGGGTCAAATACGCACAAAGTTCATAGTCTGATGCACAATAAAAACCAGCAGGAGTCAGTGTGTGTGACGCACGAAAATTCACCCAATGTTGTGAATTGACCATGGTTGACCCCTGACTTCTGAGGGCTGACCCCAGAAAAAAAATACACAGAAGTCTCTGACCCTTCTACTGAAAACTCCAGTGAGAGCCCTGGCAACAGTCGCTATCGATGTACGTGTTCCTCGCACATCGGTTACGACAGGTCATTGCGGCAACAAGTGGCATAATCCAGTCTTCAATCTGGAGCGTGCACATCGGACAGGCAATTACTGATGCCAAACGGAAATTGTCGATGTCTCCCGATCTGACCACTCGGGGGAGTCGTGTGATAAACATTCACGTGAAAGGTATGCTCCAGAAACGAGGAAATTCATTGCCAGCACGTACATCGGAAGCGACTGAAGACGACGAGAAGCAACCGTTGGCAAGGAGTAGAACATGAGCAACTGGCTGGAACTAGCGGCAACGGTCGGCAGTAGCGTTGCCAGTGCACGTACATCGGCCTGTTTGAGCATCTGATCAGTTGCTGCTGGTTCCACGTAGTCACCAACCGTTGCCGGAACGCCATTGCCGGTAGTTGCTTCCAGTCGCAAGGCCGATGTACGCTAGGCTTTAAACATGAACTGTTGGTTTAAGGACGAGGTTGATCGCAAACAATAACTTGGAGGTACTGAGTTCGAATCACGTCAGCCACCAAACAAATTTTATTATTTCACCATCTCAGTTCAATGTTTTCATAAATTTATCTTCCGAGTAAAGTTTGCACACATGAGATTACGTCAAATTTATGTCTGCCACTGATCTGCAAACGAATTAATTCTCTCGAAATAACTCACTGCGATGCTCCAGTCTTTTGCAAGATGAGATTGACTATTGATTTGTAGCTTTACCTGAGAGAATTCATGCTAGTCTTCGATGGGAAATGTCGCTGCTTGCTAGCTTTCTGGTAATGCCAAGTCATGCTAGCAATCATTGAAATCACTTTTGGCGTCAAACACGCCACTCAACTAAACTCAATTTGTATCCAAGGTCGATCCATTAAGAGCCGACACAACATGGATTTGGGTAATCTCTGATTGCTGTTGAAGTGATTTCCACATTATCAAAAAAGAAACTTCACATTTATTAGAAAAGTGGCTTTGCCCCATTATAAAGGATTTGTATTATCAGAAAGAAGAGGATTCACCCATTTAGAAAAGCAGGCTCAGCTCCCATGGACCTTGTGCAGTAGGCCTAGTTGATATCTTGAACAACAGGGCCGTAGGTCGCTCTTTAATCCTGGTGGTGCGGCAGAGGGGGCTAAACTACGCAAAGAATCGAATTGACTCCAAAAAGAGGCTGATGTCATTTCACTCAGTCTGTGATGTGGCCAGTTAGCTTATATGCATGAACGCCGATCAGGCGTATGTGTGTGGTAATGAAAGGCCTATCGCTACCGGTAATTAGCCGCCTCCCTGAACATCTGGAAGTAGAGGAAATCGGTCCAAGCTTTCCGTTTCGTACAGTATCATTACCCTGCGGAAGGATTAGGCACTCCTGGGCAGATGATCAACCAGTTGTCGATGATGAGGTCCTGGTCATTGGAGGGTTTTCTCCTGAATGCCAGACAATGTCAGGTGTTACGGGAAGGTTTGTTGTTGAAGGATCACAAAGATGAACTCAAGGCTGTTCTGTTCGGATAGAAAAGGATCAGAGACACGTGCTTGCTTTCCTTGCATGCTGGTCGATATGGAACCATCGCACGTTGACCATTCTGTTCTTATGGGTGGCGTCCACTAGAGCGCTGACAACATGAGGAAGGGTTGCGGAAGCCAATAATGTCATTTCGGCATTCTTTCCGCGTCAATGACTATTGGGCATTTTGCCCTCTCCCGTAAGTGCAGAAATGCCAGGAAATGTTTAGGAACGATAAAGACAATGAATGGAATCGTTCAAGAATATGCGGAGAGGTTGCTGAATGAATGCGGATTTACTAAATTTGCATTCCGCATCTTGTGCATGCCCTAGTGGACGCCAGGTTTTAGCTAGATCTGAAGACCGCCTGTCTTCCATCGCAAATTAAAGAGTCGAGTGTGTACTAGCTCGAGGTCATATCGAACCGTCTTGACGAAGAATTTAAAAGCGTACTCAGGTGCGTGGCTTTGACTTTGTCAATTAAGAGCGGCAGGAACAGAGATGGCAGCTCAGGTCTCTTCACTCTCAAGACAACCATGATGTCACTGTCCTCTCTTCAGAAATCAATTCACTTTGGTGCCTAGTTTGAACCTGAGGCAATATTGCACCTATACAAAGAATTAGAAGTGTCCTCCCATACCTCTCACCTCCTTAAACCATCCTGAGACTGCTGTGCCAACACGCTACAGGCGAGGTTGGTTTAGACGGTTTGAGATCTTTCTTACTGGCCAACAGCCAGCTTAAGCCATCCTTTTGCAAAAAACGCCTGACATTTCCGAGTTGGACCTAAATGAATTATTGATGGATCATTATACGGGGAGGGTGAGAGAGGCAGATGCATAGAGAACAAAACAATTGGTTGTCAACACTTAATATGACAATACGCCAATCACGCACCTGGTTCTTGTCAGTGAACAGGATATTAATCTCCCGTTGGTGAAATGTCGGCTGTTTGTAACCCTTTTAGAACAAAACCTCTGTGGAAATTTGTTTTGTGGACTGTAGATCGTCGCAGTTGATTGGGAACATGCAACGTCATCAAGCCAAATGCTGTCAAGGCACAGGATCACGTCAGTGTTGGCGAGGCCAGCGCCCATGCTTTCTCCCTTACATCGACGACGTCAATGACATCCCACGTGGGTTTTGTAAATATTTTCAAGTCAAACTTTTAGCATTCCAATCGGACAAAAACTTGGTGACATTCGTCATCTGACCTAGGGGTATATACATGTATGTACCAAGTTCCAGATCAAAAGCTCCAGCAGTTACGAAACCTGCCCTGCCGACGGACCACGACGACGATGGACGCTGCACCATCATAATAGCCCACCCCGGTGAGCTAAAAATGAATGGAACTGACCAATTTGAACTGGGCCTTAACCTGTGGAGAGGGCCTCTTGGCAGAAGTGTCAGCTGGGAAGCTTTCACTGGAGTTTTGTATTTTGATGTATAATCCTCTAGGTCTTGAAGCAGACCACAAGTTCTGTCCATGCAGGTCCTGTGGATGATGGCACACCAGCATTACTGCAGAATAACCCCGCAATGTCCTATGGGTGATGTTATCTCCTGTCAGGCAAACAGAAATTGAATAACATCTATCAGAGATCAGCCTCGGCAATCTCCATCCTGAGTGTATCTCCGCATCCCACCTGCCTTCGCAGCTTCGTGAAGAATCATCGAACCAATAATCGCCTGCCGATTTGTTCATCTTCGGGGAGAAGTCATTCTTGCATGAGGACCAATGAAGTAGATTTGGAGCCAGTCGGGGGAATTTTTCGTGTGGGCCGATCTTGAACCTTCTACAATGACGTGTCCCGAGTTGCATCACTTCAGAACTCCCGGGGGCCACAGCCAATAACTTGCTAAGAATGATCTGGTATCTGTATTGGATACAGTGACAAAATGCCAGCTTGCATGAAGACAACTGAATAGATTTGGAGCGAGTGGCTAGATCTTCAATCTTCTTCAATGATATCCGCCCAAGACCCATCAGTACAGATGAGAATTCTTGGGCCAGTTGAGGAGGCCATAGCCAAACCAGTCTTGGGCCAGCTGAGGAGGTTCAGGAGGCTAGAGCCAGATCAGGATGATGCTTCACTTCCTTGTTAATGCCCCATCTCACTGAGCTAGCTCTCAGTAGGCCTACATTCTTGAAAATGTTGCCGAACGGGCTCAAACTGTGTGCAAACGGAGTGGACGTAGTAGCAACTTTTTACAGTCTTTTTAGGAACTTCATGGATGAGCCAGGACAGGAAGGGTGCTCCAGAACTTCGAGGCATTATTTGGCCAACATTACATGTTCTAGCCTGTTTTATGATTTGGTTAGGACCGGGCATGACATGTTGAGAACTATTTCAGTGTGACAGTACGTACCTTAACAGACAGCAGGTCCAGCAGGTCTGAACTAATTCTTAAAACCTACCATTCCAAGAATGGAATTCAGAGTGACTGGAAGTTGCTATTTCGTTATCTCCGGTCCTACAGTTTCTCTCTCAAACATATCAAGCTTGACCCATCCCATGATCTGATTGTCTTTGGTCCTCAGACATTGTTGACAACCATCGATTCATCCCTGTCTGCTAGCTTTAACTCTATTGCGCTCATCCTGATTGCTTCAATCGAGACAGCCCGCTGGACAAAGGTTTCATGCATCCTTGCTAACCACTCCTTCGTGTTCTTATTGATATGATTTACCTCNCTGAGAGAAATTAACATTTCTAAAGACAGTTCATGGTAACGGAATTACAGTAACGGAATTACAAAAAACTTCTTCTGAAAAAAAGGCTTCAAAGTCATATTTATCGCAACTGTATTGTGTTGTATTTGTCCATTGTTCCTCAATCAGGTCTTGTAGATGTGAAACCAACCAAAACACCATAGTTTTCATGGATGTAATCTGACCTATGACAGGCTAAAGAAGGGCACCAAAACAAGGTCATGTCAGGACATTCTGTGCAAAAAACATGAATTTTAATTTTCATAAATTTATCTTGCCTTATAACTGAAAACACTTCACATTATAATTTTCAGCACTGTTGCCTGAATCTCCTAGATTTTCTGCTGATCTGAACGAGTTGTAATATCAAAGATGAAAATAAAAAATTGGTTTTGTAATATCCATTCTCTACTGGAGAATTGCCCAGAAGTGATACCTGACTGACATTTCCAAGCCGCGACATAACTCAAAAAGTGGTATCCAGCTCAGCTAGCTTTGTGACACCAATACATTCCTCCCAGACGGTGGGTGTGCTAGGGACCCTAGTTTGACACGAAATGTGACAGTATGTCTGTCAATAATGAACAAAGATTGCCTCCATTATGGATAGCAGTGGAGTTGGTGGACGTGAAGTGGTATCAAGCAATGAGACACTCTGGACCAACAGACAACATGATTTGTGGAGAAGTTGACAACCTTGGTGATGGGCGGACGAGGCTGCTGTAAAGCACACTGGCAGGAACAGCTCCAATATGAGCTGTCAGTGAGTTGACCAATAGGTGTCACTAGGGCCCAATTCAATGCATATAGTGGACCCATTCATTCTTGGTCGAGAACCAATCATGTGAATTTTCCTGAGTATTGGTTGGCCAGAACTTTGCTGCCATCTTTTGGCAGTACGCACGGCTGACTGCTCCTATTGAAAATAGTGCATTTTCCTTTCTAAATGCTGTCCTATACTAAAGCATGCTGAGCTCCCGTCGGTTTTTGTCAGTCGCAGAGCTGACTTCAGAGCACTTGCGATGAGTCTGAAAACCAGGGTGTTCCTGGATGACACGAAATTGGTGTTCTTTGGAGTCTGCAGAATCAAAGTCGGACCTGCCAAGTTTCACGCATTTTGCGGGAGACTCAATCATTTACACCTGTTCTCCTGCACTCCCGTGAGTTGTGTATAATCTCACGCATTTCCACAAAAGTGAAGCTCTTCAGGGAAACTGTTCCCCTATTTCACAAACTGTGTTTTCCAAACGCCTTTGCTAACTATCGTCTGCTCAGGCAGCGCTCGCACCATCTGCGGTTTGATTCTGTAATCAGTGTTTTACCACCAATGCTATCTGACCAATCACCGCCCTTTTGCGCCGTGTGGTTTTATGCAAATCTTTGAAAGTTGATCACGTTTCAGATGCTCAAGCAAGGCTACCTCGAAATGGCCCATTCTCCAGCAAAATCTTGCCCATGCAAGGTATCAGAACACCCTTGGCAGGTCTGCAAAGTCACAAACGTCTGCACCCAGCAACCCACTCACCCTCCTGATTCAAACTGAGTGCCTGGAATCTTCTGCATTCCTTTGTAAAATGAAGTGCACGTACCTCTTAGACTTGCGTAAGATATGTCTACGACTACCATCAAAGACACGAACATAATAGAAAGAAAGGGATGATCAAAGATTTGAAAAAATCTTGCACTGAAGTGGAATTGAAGTATCTTTGAGGAGGGATCCGTTCATTTTGTACTAGATTCTTTTCTTTAGAAGCAGATTATGCTTGGTTGGTTTCTTAGAGTCTTTGAACTCTACTTGTAAGTGGTTATCAAAGGTTGTAAGTCTTGCATCTTGAATACAATAGAGATGGAAGATTTTGTACCCAACCTTGTGTGTACAAACACGGAAAGATTTGAAGCCTTAATGCATAGTGGTAGGTTGATTGTGATAATCTTTTGGTCCATGTGATCCTAGTCATTGTTGTTGATTTTTTTACACCAAGCAAAATTTGTGTTTTCTTTGAAGCACTTAGAGAACCTTCAGAGTCTCATATCAGTGTGTGATCCCCTACCGAAAATTAGCATATATTCAGCATACCTTGTGCACATCTAGAGCACATAGCATGGAGCATATACTTGATCAGTTTGAACAAATACAGGCACGGATCCAGGGTTGACAGAAAGGGGGGGGCGTAGCTCGATGGAGGTGGCGGATAATGAAAGTAGGAAGCTAAAACGGGGGGTCTGGGGGCACTCCCCCAGAAAAATTTGACAATTTAAGTGCTTTTAGATGCATGTTCCTGGCATCTAAGAGCAAAATACTCAAATTTTTTATGTAATTGAATTTTTCTTGCTAAAAAAAATCATTGCTCTGCCGAAAATAGGGGGGGGGGGCGTACGTCCCTTCCGCCCCCCTCTGGATCCGTGCCTGAAATAGATGCAAGTATGGTCTCCACGACTCAATCGTTGTTGAACAGACCAAAAACGTTGTTACGCCAACTATTTCAGTTCTGCAGATGAGCTATGATTACCAATCGTCGATATTGAAGATCAGAAAAGCATCCACGCCAATATAGATATCGATTACGTGTCCATACATGGCTGAGATAACATCATCAGACAGACGGAACGCCGTGACCAGTCGGTTGTCAATGTTCTTTACTCGTTGACGATTGACGAGTGTCCACCATACAGGCCCGTAGCTAGCATAGGGACAGGGGGGGCAAATGCCCCCCCAGGCCAATTGTTCAAAAAAAAATTTTTTCCAGCAAAATCAAATGGGATAAAAGATCAGAATTGTTCGTGTCTCAGAGTGCAGGAAATTGACCTCAAATCGCATCTCAGAGCTTCTAATTTTCAAAATTTTTCTGGGGAGGCCCCCCAGACCCCCCACAAAACACGCCCCTGTGGCGTTCGAAGGCCAAGCCTACGTCCGGGCAGTTCGTTTGCTTAAAATGCCCCCCTAGCGAAAAAAAGCTAGCTACGGCCCTGCCATACTGGAAATCATTTATAGATCGTAACAAATGCAGAGAATAAATCGTTTTCTCTTCAGTTTGCCTGAGATAGTCTGGAGTAGGATTTATACATGCATGAATTAAATCTATAGATGTATAGCATCTTGATCATCAAACCTGTACTGCACAAAGCCATTGTGGAGCCATTCTGGCGTACTATCGATGCTGCCATCAACACTCATCCTGAGAACATTGGGGCTTCTCCCTTCATCACCACACAGAAACGTTTGCTGTGCGGTGACGGAGGGACCGAGTGCTAAGAACCCCCAATGTTCTCAAGATGTCTACACTAGGCTCCGACCACACAGTAGGAGTGGGTCAGACTTGCGTCAGACATGCCACCCCAGAAGATTTTGGATGTCGTCGAGCTTGTGGGGCAACAAATGGCCTGGCTTCATCCTTGAGTCCTAGGCCTATGGCTGAGGCAGAGAGAGAGAGCACAGGACACAGGACACAATCAAGTTAGATTTTCAAGGTCCTCCACACACTTGTCTGAATCCTGGTCCATTTTCAGACGCACCCGTTGTATGGAGTCCGCACAGCAGAAAGTAAGAAAGAATGAACAGCTGAACGCAGCCTTAAATGCTCAAGAGCGTGGAAGCCTGAAGCAAATGGGTGCATTGTGAAGATGGTCAGTCTAAAGTACATCCACAGTACTTTTTCTTTGCCAGCCAACTGGTGCAAAATCACACCATAAAAATATCTGAGACAAGCTTAATGTTTACAGAATGAACTAGCATGTTTTCGGCTGCCTATTCTGTTGGATGAACTGATCATCGTAGCCTAGACTGATGATTTTTCTCGGACGATTTGTTTCACGGAGAGATTGCGGCCCGGAACAGATCGCCATGAATATTTGTTGCCAGGAGACTTATTTTTGCCAAACATACATCTCTCAACCTTTCTCTCGTGGCTAGTCTACTGCCTGACAGTTTTCTAGACGAATTGATTTATTTGAGATGGGTGGGATGGAATCGTGTGGTTGAAAAGAACATTATGAGGAATCGGTTAACAACTGCTTTGGTCATCTTTGTGAAGTTCTGATCCCCTCTGTACACTCTCGCTCAGACAAATTTGTGGTCTTTTGAAATGACGCAGTGGCGGAGGGTTGAGCCACTTTGTATTCTCAAATGTGACCCTCCACAGCAAAACCAGTCACACATGTCGCTCAGAAGGTGAGCCGCAATGAACTAAGATGACACAAGAAGAGAAATGGACGAAATTTTTAGAGTTCACAACAGACATTTGGTCTCAACCTGCCAAGCTAAGAGCAACATGCGACTGGTTTTGCGGTGAAAGGTTACAAATGTTCTGAAAGGATCACGGCAGGTGATGCGCTGAATGAGCTGCTCCCAGAGGAACCCAGAAAAGTCACTGGTGAGACTGGGGTAATAATGCGAAGAAGCACTTTGAGACTGTATAACAGCACTGTATAAAACGGCATATTATGACCTCATCTCATCCAGCCATCAAGTGACTGGTGAAAGGGGTTAAATAAGAACATGCTTCGATTGGTGAAATTGACAACCGACACGTCCTGTCACGACCCCATTCGACCCGGTCTGCCAACAGCTTTCCCCCAACTGTCTGATCTGATATAAATATGACAATCTATCGAGGCATCATGATGAATGTGCAACATCAGAAAGCGCTGATGTGGAGTTTGAGTGTCTTCCTCGTGCACTCGGGATTCTGGTCTTGATCTCGAAGAGGTGCTGTATCCATAAGCCTTTTAAGTAGCTGCTACATCCATGCTAATTAACAGGGCTGTGGGAATGGTTGTACCGAAGATATTTTGAACAGAGCAAAGCAATGCAGAAACGTACATGTAGCATCATCAGGGGCGTAGCTAGCAGAGGGACAAAACAAATTTTTCCTCTAAAAGGTAATTTCCCCTCGTCAAGCCAAGTTATTGTGGTGTCAGATGTGGGGAAAATGCATCTGAGAGGATGTTGATTTTCAGTTTTTTCTCGGGGAGAACCCAGACCCCCGCTGGCTTCGCCCTCCAGACTTGGGCAATTTTTTCCCCCTAGGCCATAAAAGCTAGCTACGCCCCTGTCATGATGTCCTTGATGGGCTGCAACATGGGCAAGGCATCAAAAAGAGGTAGGACCGCTCACAACGCCTCCAACTGGCAGTAGTTTGCATCCTCATTCATTGCCTGGATTACACATGTCAACTCTTTTCTCCATCTGTAGAAATCTTGGGAATCTATAAGACGCCCCAGTTGTTCGAAGACTGATGTCTGCTGCAGATAATAAAAAATACCATTGAATGATGATTTCTTTCACTGCTGGATTGATTGATTGTAGGTATTATAAGAAGCATGTTCAGGATATGAATGATGTCCTGCTGTTGACTGATTCTTTTGATAGAAGTAGATTTATCTTCTTGGTTTAGACAAGCAGCAGATTTGAGCCTTCTTGGTGTAGATTAGCAGAGACAGGCAGATTTGGGTCTTCTTCATGTAGACAAGCAACAGATTTGAGCCTTCTTGCTGTAAAAAAGCAGCATATTTTGAGCCTTATTGTAGACAAGCAACATGCCTTGGCATGGATATGCAGCAGATTTCAGCCTCCTTGGTGTAGACTAAGCAGCAGATTTGAGCCTCTTGCAGCAGATAGCAGCAGATTTAGAGCCTTCTTGGTGGAGATTAGCAGCAGATTTAGCCTTGGTGAAGACAAGCAGCAGATTTGAGCCTTCTTGGTGTAGACTAGCAGCAGATTTTGAGCCTTCATGATGTAGACAAGTAGCCGATTTTGAGCTTTCTTGGTGCAGGACTGAGACTGGCAGCGGATTTGAGTGGCCTTCTTGGTGCAGACTAGCAGCAGATTTTGAGCCTTCTTGTGGAGATTAGCAACAAGCTTGGTGTACCTTGTTGTAGACAAGCAGGAGGTTCAGCCTTGGTGCAGACTAGCAGTAGATTTTGAGCCTTCTTGTGGAGATTAGCAGCAAGCTTAACCTTGGTGTAGACAAGCAGGAGCCTTGTAGACAAGCAGGAGGTTCAGCCTTCTTGTGTAGACTAGCAGCAGATTTTGAGCCTTCGTGATGTAGAAGCAGCAAATTTCAAGCCTTTTTGATGAAGACTAGCAGCAGGCATGGCAGGTTTGTAGGTTTGTTCTTTGGGTAGAACAAACCTATTCTTCTTTATTATCAATACAATCCTGCATTCAGTGAGTGACACACACTTTATCTGTCTATGATTGGAAAAATTCCTCTATGTTAACGGAGACCTGGGCTTCTTCTTCAACTTGTCACAGAAGGTTTCAGAATACAAAAGTATCTGGTACATGTGGGACTTGCATTTCATCGCATTCGGCGGAAAAGAAAACGTGCTGTAATTCCAGACAGGAAGTGATTCCGTGAGTTGGATATCGTTGACGACGGATGCAACAAGTTTGAAGTACGTAATCCTTTATTAGGTTCTGATTTTTTCAATGGATGCCTGGATTCAATAGGTAACAAGATAGATGTCAGTTGTATGGTATTTTCCCATTGAGATACATCCGTGTAATATTAGATATAACGGTTGCATCTGCTCTGATAAAGGGACTGAAAGAAGAGACAGAAAAGTTTTTTTCATTGGGTGAAAATCAGAGAAAAATGGTGACATTTTCTTGTTAAATAAGGAAACCAAATGCCAACTGTATTGTCAAACAGCTTAAAATGTTAGCAGCTTAGATCTTAGCGGCGCACATTCAAATAAAGTCTGCGAGATTGTCACATGAGATTATCTCAATGACATGCTGTTCTTAAAGCAAATGGCTCGTGGGGTTTGTTGACAGTTGTTTGTTGACATGTCCTCAAATCAAGTGCCGTTTTGAGAAAAAGGCGAAAGAAGGATTTTAGTTTAATGGGAAATGCATTAGACAGCCAAACTTCCGAGGCGTATTCTGCAAAATCTGCTACTTCGAAATCAATGTGAATAGTACAAAACGTACATTTTGACCGACTGAGTTTGAAAATGTCATTAACCCATTTTAAAATTTTTTTAATGGAACCTTGTCCCCAGGTGCACGTTCGCATATTTGCACAGGTTTTGCCTATGACGGGAGCACGGCTTTGCCTAGAGACTAGTGATCACTCTCTACTTTCACTCTCTATGGGAGGTACCACCAAAAATCAAAACAAACCCCGCAAGCCATTCGCTTTGAAGCGAACTGGTCGTGCCAGTCAAAGTGCCTGAATAGAGAATCAAACGCCGCCATCTTGAATCGAATGCAGTACCGGTACTCACACCGGGAACTTACTGCCTACTATAAAGCATATTTGCACACCTGCTGTCTTCGAATAGCACTTACAACACGGCCAACTGCAAATCTAGGCCTATATCAATGGATGTAATCCGCTAAAATACGAAATTTGTAATTTTGAAATTGTGTGAATTTCGTGGGCCGCGGAATTATTCTTAGTGCCATTTTTGACTGCCGCGATTACTTCCCTTTAAACTGGCAGCACACATACAAGTTCATATTCACGAGATTAGAAATCGTGGGCCGTATTCAAAATGGGTGTTTAAGACTTAGATGCGTGTAACTTCGTCAAATGCATGGTGGAAGTGTGTGCATTTAATGAAGTTACATGCGTCTAAGTCTTAATCGCGCGATGATCACCCTTTTTGAATACAGCCCAGTGTCTTTGGACATAAAGCTCAAAGAGATGAGGAGGCACACATGGTTTTGTCTCACTAACTTCTGTACCATATCAGTTCGGGAAAGTTCAAAAATTGGAAACGTTTCCGACTTTGGCAACGTTTCTTTTTTTGGAAGCGATTTTCGATTCCAATATCAGGAACGTTTCTGAATTTGGAAGCCCAGAGATCATGGAGATTATGGCACAATCAAGCCTTTTGATGATGATAATTGATGATTATTGATGATTGCAGCCAACTTACGCCAGCAATTCAGATTTTACGCCGTCAAATACAAGGTCACAGGTGCTGCCATCTGTTAATGGAAAAAAACACTTCCCGATTTTTGATACTCATATCCCGATTAGGCCTAACATGCAAATAGGCCTACACCGATTCCGATATCGGAATCGAAACCGCTTCGGAAAAAAGAAACGTTGCCAATATTGGAATCCCTGGGCTTCCAAAATCAGAAACGTTTCCAAATTCGGAACTTTCCCGAACTGATATGTGTGCTACTGGCTTTTGGAATTCTACAGCAAACACACTTGAAATGAAATACTGTATCTATAGGACCTACTGGCATGATTGATCATTTTGACCAGTTTATTGTAAAGCTCAGATCGATAGAAAACCTGGTTTACGGAATAGAATTTAGAATCGATTTTGCCCCTCAGACCAGTGATAATTTTATCAATAAAAGGAATATTCACCAAACCTTCAAGGGTTGTCATTCGATCAGGTCACCTTCAGGGGTGGTGATGAGTTAGGGTCGAAGAATTTGTGTTTTGTACTGCATCTGTGCCTCAAAACTGCATCCAGTAAGGCAGTATCTCCACTTGTGATTCGTCTTCGAAGATTGGAGACTTGGATTGTCTGAAGTGGTTGGTGCAGTCTCAGGAGTCCACTTACACAACCTTGAAATATAACTTTCTGAGGTTGTATAGGAGATATGCCATCATATTTTTGGAGTCTTAAAGGGGCTATAACCAAGAAACCGATCATTATGTCCAATGTCTCTTGCACAATCTCTGGTGTTCCTGCATGAGAACAAATCGATTTGGAAGTAGTCCCTTCATGCTGTCGTCTCCCGAGAAACCACTGATGGCTTGGAGCCTTACCGTCTTACCTTTGTAAGTAGAGTACTGTATCCCCCTTGAGATCTACCCTGATGACTTGCAGGATAATGTTTCAAAGATGACATTTACTTTGAATTGTCTTGGAAGGGCTCTCAGTTCATATTCTTGCTACGACGAATTTGAGGGGCTCTGGATCATCGTCGACGTCTTTGGCTTGTTCAAGGTGACCCTTTGGGGCCTCGATGAGATAACCCGACTTGACGGCCTATTATGTATTATTTTTCAAATGCATGTATATTTGAAGAGTGAATTCGTGACCTGACCTGGGAAAACTAGGGACACATTACCAGGGGCAAATGGTGCTTTCATGGTTACAGGTGAATGCGCCACAAAGGCTGAAATCAATTCGAGTACTCTGCAGTAAGAATACACTCGGCCCCAGTGTGTATCCGACGTCCCGGTCTCCTACACACTGGCACATTTGGGGCTCAAAAGCCGGTAACACCACTAGATGGCACTCCACTGGGCTCCAGCCAATCACCACGCTTTCTCACTCATAATTCCCGCGGAAATTACTTCCAGGAAAAACCCAACCTCGTCCCCAGGTGTATAGTTCGCTCAGACAACCTTGGACCACTCGCCATATTGTCAGAAAGCGAACGAGGTTGGGAAAACCCAAGGACCCGTGCTGCCACCATGCGGTCTTCACGACTGTTAATCTCTAAAAGAGCCAGACGCGGAGTGTGATTTACCGAAGGGGTGAGCCCGTAGCGTCTGGCCAAGTAAGAAAGGCAATTCACTGATTTAACAGAGTAGTCAAGACCCTTGCCTCTTGCAGGAGACTTGCTCCTGATTTTCACCCACTTCTGGCATCTGATTTAGATTTGAGTATCCTTCATGTTAAGAAACATCCTGAGAACATCAGGGGTTCTTATGCTCACTCCCTTCGTCACCGCACACAGGGCGACAAATGGAGCGAGCGCTAAATCCCCTGATGTTCTCAGGATGATAAGAAATGGCCATCAAACAAAACTGCCAAAAAGTACATTACCTGGGTCGAGGTCACGTTCTTACATTTGATGAAGGAGGGAATATATAGGAGCTGTCAGACTGCATTCGGAGTCAAACAAAAAGTTGTTGATATATCATTACACGTATGATTAATGTGTCTCTTTGTTTCATTCTTTTCAGATCTCCCGCAGGGATGGGAGCAGGGAGTTACACCAGAAGGGGCCTTATATTACATCGAGTAAGTAGAATTAGGATACCCTGTACCACAGTCTAGGTTTTTGGACAGATTTTACAAAGAGGAGCCTCGACTCTCCATCCTCCCACCAGGGTCTTGACCTTTCTCCTCATGAGTGGATGAAGAGGAGTGAGGTGAACCTCTGCTGTGGGAGGATGCTGCTCTCAGATTGGGGCTGCAGAAACTAATATATTTGTAATCTCTGAAAAACCTTTACAGTGGAAATTCTGTGCCCTCAAACTTCTGGAAGAATCTCAAAAACTGTAATAAGACACCGTGGGGGTTTCCTGACTTCCAGCCTGACAACTCACTCTGTGTGTCAGTAATTTTGCAGAGAAAACGTCCTCGCCTGTGGGGAGCTAAAATAATGGCCGTGAAAGCTGTCCACCTACGCAAATTCCCGCATGGATATCCTGCCGCTTGAAAATTCTATCCATGCTCATCTTCATTGTATTGACTGTTGCATTACATGTAAATTTGCAATTATGGTAAATGTGGTATGAAGTGTATTATTGTATTGTCTAGCACTTTATTGATCAACGTGTGAGAATTTTGCCGGTCGATGGTTCTTATGAGATTTCTTTAGCAATGCGTTTAGTAAGTCATCCGCGGGCTTTGCCACAAATAGCCGAGACCTTCACGAAGGATACTTACGTGACTGATATGAAGATGGGAATTTGGCCTAGTGGTTAAAGGAGCATGGTATTGGATCTCAAATGCGTTATTTGACTGTCGACGTAGAGGGAGCCACCTAGCGGCAGTAAGGCGAACTACAAAAATGCATTACAAAATGTACGCATTAAATCGGGTCATTCGCCGAAACGTAGTTAGTCCCTCGGTTTGGAGAGTGGCGCGGTGGCGCCGGCTGTCGAGAAAAAGTGGCAATACCGTGCTCCTTTAAGGCATGCTGCCCCTGAGTGTCGGCGATTGATGCCTTATGCAAAGGTCCGTGGGGTTGAGTCCAGTAGGAATCTGTCTTTCACCGTACAGGCGTAGAAACCTGTTATTATTACCTGGCTGATAGGTGCTTATGGAATGATTGGTACTACTCATAGGCAGAAGCCCTGTGGGTTGCGGCCAAGAAACCTCTTCAAAGAACTCATGGATCCGTAATTTGGCTCGCTTTGTCTTCCATCCCAAAAGCTAAACAACTGAAAGGGACCTCCAAACTTGAAATCCCCAAGTCAAACGGGGGCTTTGTGAACAAGATCCCGGATCAGATCTTGGTATTTTACATTATTTTTCACCTACCCTTTCAAGAATTGCGGCGTTGACTAGCAGACAACAATTTCGGCAGCCGGGAGTGGCAGTTCCAACGCCATGAACAAGATCCACCTTGCATGTCTTGTCTTCTTTGAGGCACAATCCATATATTGATGGAGGCGCGGATGATCCTCTTGACAGAGTGCCAATACTTCCGTTCGTCTTGTCTACCAAGGCCGGATCATGAAAACGTCCCCAGATTTAGGTCATTTGCCTGCCCCCAGGTCCTATTCACAGCTTTGTCCATCTTGCCTCGATTCTATCACACAAATTATTGCATGTATTAATGGTCTCAGCGTTATCTGGATAATCTTGGCCACAAATGCAGACATTGACTTGACGTGTCTGCTGCGGGCAGATTATGAGAATGTCCTTGGAGTCGGGTCAGTCACCTTTCCCAGATAAATGTGCACATCAGGTCCTGATAATGCTCGTGCCTAGGCCCTGATTACCTTTTCTTTGTATAGATTATTTTGTAATTAATAAACAACTATACAAACAAACCGACTCCCCTATACTTGTGCTGATTTTGCTCTACACTGTACCGTACATGCCACAGCAGAAGATCACAGACAGTAATTCCCGGAGAAAGTGGTCAACATCTTTCTGGCCTAGTCCCCATCATAGGAGGAATAGGGGAAAGAGGACCCAGGCACTTGGAGATTCCTGCTGATACTCTAAAATATTAGTCCACAAGTGTGCAGTGGTTCCTCAGGCACGTTCCTCTGATATCTCTCCTCCGAACTCCTAGACCAAGTCTCTTTGCCTCACTGGCCTCTCTCCACCCAGGTGTATAAATGTGTACCGATCAGAAATGCTCAGATTGTAGCACTGAATGAGCAGCTCATCTGAGTTCTACTGAAAGGTTTCAGGACAGACTGGGGTTAAAGTGTCAAGTCGGATGACACCTCTACCGATGTTGATATCAGACTATAAACCCACAACTTTAACTTTAGACCAGACATGGAATCGCATATCTTCAGAGCCAGTTGATGCTTTTAAAGTTCGCCGCAGACCAAGATCGCAGGTAAGGTTATAATGTCAAACTCATTCCGTTACCTGACGAGGACACGTCTCGATGATGTGGCTGTAGGAAATACGACCGACATCAATACGAATGTGCTGTCAATAGGCTCATCGAGCCGTAAGGTAAATGCAGTACGTGCAGCAGGAATAGTGCGTCTGTTAGAATTTGATGAGTTAGGTTGTTGTAGAGATTAGCTTAGAGGATATATGGGGACGTATTTTAGAATGTTCCTTAACATTAAGGTCCACCTTAAATCTATTATTCTCGATGGTTTTACAATAGACTTAAGCGGGGTTCATTGGCACACGGATTTTGTCCGATTCAGGTCCGTAAAAAAACGATCAAATAGACTTTTGCCTTGTCGTATCCGGAAAACTAGAGGCAGAAGGACAGAAACGGACCAGATCCGTGTGCCGATGAACCCTGCTTTAAGGTCGACCTTAACATTAAGGAACGTTCTAAAATATGACCGTGGTCTTTTTATGGAGAGGCAACTCAAATTTGATTCTGCCGAAGCAGGGCAGCACCAGCTGGTAAATGGGGGGGGGGGGGGGGGGGCA
>NMRB01000113.1:405000-423330 GCA_002633025.1 Notospermus geniculatus | reverse complement strand
AAATGTCCAGGGGCAGATGTCCTAGAATCCTGGTAGGCTACCATCCATCATGCAGCCCCTGAGTTGTCGGAGACCAATCAAGGCATCACCAGTAGCACAAGCCACTTTCTACTCCATAACACAATATTGGCAAAAACATGGCCGTCTACTTGGACAGAACTCTATTCCCATCAGTCATATGATAACCTGGCCTTTACGTCCTCGAACACAAACTAAAAAAAACGGCCAAAAGACGTGCTGCCTGAGACAATCACGCCAAAATCTTTGAAATCTGACTCCGGCAAACCAGGAGCTGAGCTGAAGTTCTGTTGGGAAGACACACTGGGTCAATATTGATGGTATTACTATTACAGCATCTGGTTGATCCATGATGGATCCTATCAGCACCGCGCTAATGTTGATCTTGTTCTGTCTGATCACTAAAGTCAGGATGACGGAGGGAGTTCACATGTCCTCTTGTCCGTTACCTCACCCTTGACTTTTGGTTCTAGTCGCATAGCAGGATAGATGTGACTATACCGGCATTAAATAGCTTCAAGAGTGTGTTTTGATCTTCAAATTGGGGCTCTCACGGCTAAATGGCTGGAAGATATGTTGAATCCTCGTGCTAGTTCTGTTATAGTAACAAGAGAATGAGTTGCTTTGAAACTGCTGTTTCTTTCAGTGATATTGCAGATTCTTTCTGTTGGTATTTGTCTGGCGAAATTCCCAACAAGAGTTGGAAAGTCAGGACTGTCAAAGTCTAAAATTGTTGTCAGTGTCACTCATGTCAGCTGAGCATCTGGCTGAGTAGCCTGTTCTTATGGTCCGTCTGACAAGCATTCTATGTCCGACTGACAAATGCAGTAAAACCTGGGGATAATGGAGCGTTCTACAGTGTTGGTAAGCATCAGGCTCAGTGGCCTCTTGTTATGGTCCCACTGGCAAGTACAGTGAAACCTGAGACTATTAGACCGTTCTAAATTGTCAGCTGAGCATCAAGCTCAGTGGCCTCGTGTTATGGTCCCACTGACAAGTGCACTAAAACCTGAAACTGTTGGGAGTGTTCCACAGTGTCAGTTGAGCATTAGGCGCGGAGACCTCTTGTTAGGGCCAATGACAATATTTAAAAACCTGCACTTGAATGATTCAGCTGAGCATCAGGCAGAGTGCACTCTTGTTATGGTCACATCAGCTTGTACTCAAATCCTTGGGCTATTAGTATTCATTCAGTAATGGTTCCTTTTGAAGCTAAGCCTGGATGAGAGCCAAATGTAAATACCATTTACAGACTAATACTTGATAGATCAGCGACTATCAATTTAATATAAAAACCGCTTTGATGGTATTAAATTGGATATAAATATGAAATGTGGGTTTTCATCTCCTCTGAACCATAAAGTGATATTTAATTGTCAAATGGATTTTTCGCCTCTTATCTCGAACTTGACTGCACATGATGCTATTTGAGTGATTACATCTGCCAGCCATGCCAGCATCAGTAGGACAGTTAGTCCATTGACAATATCTGTGAAATTAACTACAGTGTATCATAAGTAACAGTGTATGATAGCAGCCCAGATTCTGCTCGCCAGTTTGATTCAGGGTGTTGAAGGTTCGGATGCACCTGCGAGAGAAAACTCACCCACAGCAGCGCCTTTTGCGGCGGTGTCTTCCGCGGCATGATTTCGCGTCACGACAGCGTCATGCATAACATCACGAGTCCGTGGCGCAAAAAGTGAATTTGCACCATAAATGAATTTGTTGCGTGCTTGCACTCGACTTCCGTTGTGATGTCATGACGTTATGCAAGACAGTGCGCAATCAGAATCCACTTGAGTTCACTCCATTTCATCTTTTTGCGCGTTGTGCTTCAATGTTGCGTCAACAGGCCACGCAAGTCAAGAAGTATGAACGCCACAAACGCATGACGTGCCCACAACGTCCCTGTAGCGTGACAGGGCCGTATTTAGCGGGGTGGGGATGGGGGAACGTGATTTTCATGCGGATTTTGGGCAAAAAAAGGTCTTCTCCCCCCCCGGACCAAAAAGCTAAATACGGTCCTGCGCTGTGACGTCGGCACAAGACGTCGGCGCAAAAGTGTGAATGAAGCTTCACACTGGAGATAACAGGTGGGAGACTGATCCCCTGCATGGGTCAGAAAGGGTGAACTCTCTTCACGCCGCCTTCCCTAGATCCATGACAAGTTCACTGACAATGCATCAATTAATCCCAGGCATTGGAAGCATTAAAAGTACCTCTTCACATCATCCATCACGAGTACAGCATCCCGGTGCCCCTTACATCGATCACGGATTAATCCTCTAAGGTCTTAGTGATCTGAGGGATTAGTCCGTGGTTACTCGGGCTCAGGCATGGTGACCCTGGCGCAGAGGTGCTCTTATGTTGACTCTATTAGAACCCGTCTTTCCTGCCATTCCTCCTCTCTTCATCCCACTGCCCCTTACATCGATCACGGATTAATCCTCTGTGGTCTTAGTGATCTGGGGGATTAGTCAGTGGTTACTTGGGCTCAGGCGTGGTGACTTTGGCCTTCAGATGCTTGTGGATTGCTCTGAAGCACTCCCTTGCGCTCATGTTAGAACCCGTCCTTTCCATCCCTCCTGCCCCCATCCTGGTGCCCCTTACATCGACCACGCATTAATTCTCTAAGGTCTTAGTGATCTGGGGGATCAGTCATTAGTTAGTCAGGCTCAGACATGTTGACCTGGCGTTATAGACATGTACGGTTGAAAGTGTACCTATGTTTACAAAGTTTTTCCAGGGTATTTTTTACTCAAACAGAGATTGCGAGTAAACTGAGCGTATACATCCCAAGTACACATCACCGTCATATTCACAATTGCCTATAGTTCACGAACATACAAGAAGTACAGCGTGTACTGTATACACAGACGCGTACGGGACCAGCAAAGTTCCAAGAAAGTCCAAATGACTTTTCAAAAACTCCGCCATGGTCCTCCCAGCAGCATGACGTGATGGCGTCACAACACTGTGTGCCATGTGACTTCCATTCCACGACGTCATCCATGCCGTTCTGTCAGACGCACACGCCGGGCCACAAAAATAGGCCTGACACAAAAATAAAACATTTAATTTTCAATAAATCATGTAAAAGGTCGATATTATTTCTGGGGGACAGTCGAAAATCTGCCGAGTGGTACACTATTTATCCATTACGTCTATAGTATGCTCTTGGGAATACTCTAATCCCCGAACAGGGTTTCTGCCAGAAATATTTTTGAGGGTATGCAGTTCTTCAAAATCAGCAAAAAAACCCATGAAATTAAAGAAAATGGCCCTTTTCTGTTCCTTTGAGGGTACTCACAGCGTACCCTGCGTACCCTCTGGCGGAAACACTGCCGAATCCCCGTTCTTGACCACACTCGTGCTGACCTAGTTTAGGTAGTTGTTGACTCAACCCGAGATCGGCAGTCTTGAACACTGAGAATGTAACTTGAGTCGACCAAGAACGTGTTCTTCTCAACCCTCCGCTGAGTGGGGAGTGAGAACAACATGTTTTTGACCCAACACTGTTGTGTTATATTGGCGTTCGAGACTGCCGTTCTCGCGTTGAGTCAGCAAATACATGAACTCGGTCAGCACGAGTGGGGCCAAGAACAAGGATTCAAATACGCCCTAGGAGCCACCTCCCTCCTCCCCTTGGTCAGGTCATTTGGACCTGCAGGTTAGCCCTCGGCTAGGTAGACTAGAGTGTCACTTTTAGCCATGGCAATTTCAGTCAACTCATCCACCACTGTTCCAGAACGTGTGCTAACAAGCTTGTCACCCATCAAGATCTCAGCTGTGCTATGGTGTATTTAAATCATGTCTCAGGGCGATGTACCCATTGTAGCTGTGACCACATACATTGTATGATTCATGACAACCCTTTTAGACCAGAGGCCATTTCAGAGTGGAGCTCTTCCTCAAAAACTATCCTGTTGATCCTGTACAAAGAACTTTTTCTAAAGACTAGTGATGTCCCCTACTACGAGAAGGTCTTGTGGAAAAATGCTTCTTCAAAAGCATGAAGATGCCAGATACCCCTAAAAGAACATTATGCATCTCCAAAGGGTATTATGTCAAATATGCATCAACCCTGCCCCAAACATGCATAATTACTGAAAACCTGTGCATATTTGATGCATCTGTCTGGAATCTACCAAATGCATCATTTTGTTGTCCGCTCACACATCTAAGGGCTCGTTTCCACTAGCAGTTTTCGTCGGCACTAATGTTGGCGTCGGCATTCGAATCACTTCTATGTTGAGTCCATTGACTGTTTCAACCGCACTTTCGCATCAGCGTCAAACTGCAGTGGAAACAGTCAGTTGACCCAACATGGAAGTGATTCGAACGCCGACACCAACGCTACCGTCGATGCCGACGCCATATGCTGGTGGAATCGAGTCCTAAGCAGGCCAAGCCAATTTCAGCTTCGTTTTCTTCTTTTCTCTTTCACTAGATCAATTCTAATAGCACACCGCCCGGTTTCTATTTTTACCAGCGAAGGTCGGACAAATATTAGATAACAAGTAGACTTTACTGAGTGACCACATTGTCGATGGTGAGACAGGACAAAAGCAGGGTGGGACAAACACAATGAAATTGACACGTCCGACGTCACTCGGGCGGTTCGCTATTATAAACCTTCAGCATGTTTTAAAGAAGATATCATCAGATGATGGCTAACTGCTGCGGATGCCGAGAAATGCTCTTATCCGCTCAGATATCGATAAACTAAAAATGATTAATTGCTCCATAAGGAATGCTTTGAAGATAATGATTTATGACATTTTAAATTGATTAAGAATGTTATTGAAAAAGGAAAAGCTTTTCTGGGAGTGCAGGATTGTGTTCCTGTGAACTTGTTCAGCTTCAGAGTCAATTGATATTAAACCATTTGCTGTGAACCGATTGAGCTCAATCCTGTTTGATTGATTGTTGAAGGTGATAAAGAACGTCATTGGGTGACATATTTGGAAGTTGTAATGGAGTTGTGGCGGGGAAATTTAATTACGTATTTCACACTTACCTTCTGTCTAAAGAAATGTGGGTAAAAGCCGTTACTTAACCCTTTAGCACTCAAGCTTACGTAATTTTTTATCCATCTGTTCCTCAAGAGAGTTCGGGAAAATGAGCGTTTTCAGCCCCCAAAAAACGTACTAAACATCAGTGAATGGGCAAAACCATGTCAAGAGCTGCAGTTCGGCTCAGAAAATCAGCTAAGGTAGAAAAATATTTTGGTTCATCATTTTCCCCTCAGATGGCAGCACAAGTCTGCGGGCGTCCATGGACGGGCACTTTGAGGAAATCTGAATCGGGCGTTCACGGGCGTTTTGAGTGCTAAAGGGTTAAGTTGCAAATGAATGCACATAATTTGAAAGGATGGTTGGTCTCCTAGAAATCTGGAAATTTAAAGGGGCGCAGTATAGACCATTCTCAAATTGACGTAAACGACCAAGATCTGCGCACTTCCGCTGAAATCTGAACCATAACTGGTGAGTCTGAAACTCAATGATGTGACAAAGACAACCCCACGATAGTGACTTTGTAGACGTTGCGTCAAAGTCGACCATAGCTGAATCATGGATTGCATCACGTCACCCGATTTCAGATCGAGGTTTTGGTTGAGAATTCTGTGGAAGTGTGCAGATCTGCGAATTCGTCTATTCGTTTCCTATCCTGCGCTAAGCATACCAGCGTTAGGGGAGACCTCTATGGACAATGTTGTTGAACTACTGCTTATCAACCTCGGCCCATGTAGAGTAACTCTCCTTCCTGGCGTGTATCCACATCCACATATGCATCGTATTGTAATCATACATTCTCCAACACTGGGGTGAATGGCAAGACTATGGTATTGGAGAATGGTGCAATCACCACCAGTGGCGCTGGCTATCAACAAAAAGTGGCAATATTGTGGACCTTTAAATGGTAAGATCAATTCCATTGATTCTGCCGGTTGACTTCCCTGACTTCAGATTCGTCCATTGAAGCAACTTCTGCCAAACAAACCTAACTGATTACCCGACTGAAATATCATCTCAGAATATTTACCCTCAGAATTGCTTTCTCTGTTCCATTTCTTTCTACCAATATGTTCAGTGGCAGATATCCTGGATTGGAACTACTGTAGAAATACGGGCCATAATGTTTCAGGGGAGTATGTCTCAAAAACTGTCTTCCATTCTGAACGTATTCTCATGCACATTGGTTCTCTGTGGGCAACTTAGCCTGGTCCTGGCCTGGTGGTCGAGCGGTCTAACACGCTTGACTTTCAATCCTAACAGGCTCAGTGCGTGGGTTCGATCCCCGGCCAGGACATGTATGTGAAAAGCTGTGAACCAATTAGAGTCTGTCGGATGAGACTCAAAGCCGTGGTCCCTTGTACCTGAGTGTCTATGCCAGGGCAAGTAAAAGACCCCACACAGGTGGACAGTAGCCTGTCGTGGACTCCACACCGTAGTATAAGCTTAAGATCCAAAAGGGTTACGAAGCTTCAAATTATCTATCTATCTATCTATCTTAGCTGTGGAAAATTATCAGCAGTTGTTTGCGTCATTGATCAAGGCATAAGTCATAAGGAAACCAACTCTTGTGAATTTCCCATTGAGAGCCAATATGCACAGGAGGGACGCATTGGAATCCCCACTCTTGACAACACTCATGTTCACCCAGTTCATGTAGTTGCTGACTCAACTCGAGAATGGCAGTCTCGTACGCCAAAAATGCAACCCGAGTCACGCCAAGAATACGTTCTTCTCAACCCTCCGCTGAGTGGGGAGTGAGAACATGTTCTCTCCCCGACTTGGGTTGCGTTCTCGTCGTTCGAAACTGCTGTTCTCGGGTTGAGTCGGCATCTCGATGAACTAGGTCAGCACGAGTGTACTCAATGAACGTGGATTCGAATACGCCCGAGTAGTCCCTCATGGAGCAGTGCCTCAGTCACTGAAAACTCAGGGAACCAGTCAACCTGCTGATGTGCAAGTCCTGCAGGGTTTTATGGATAAAATCCCAGCAGATCACTCGTTTAGTCGACAGGTCTTGATCAAGGATCCATCAGACCCTACTTAACTTATTAATATGATCGAATTGCCAAACCCTTAGGGTCAAATCATGCCGTACTCAATTCATATCCCACTACATCATGGACCTCAAATTAACGGCCTACCTTTTAGCCCGTCATCATTTGGCTGCGATCTCGTATAGAGTTCGAATAGACGGGATTCAAATCAGCTGACCAGTAGCTCCCAGCAAAGGTTCTCGTCATTGACCATGTATTTCAAGGAATGCTTTCAGTTTCAACAATTCTTAAGGGGATTTATCAGCGATCGATGCGAGCTTGGTTGATATGATTGATAGAGGGTCATTCGCTTTGAAATGTCTGAGAGGTTTCCGGTGTAGTGCTGCTAGGAGTTTTAATGGAGGATCAAGTGAATTACTCAGATCTGTCTCCTGTTCGTCGACGCAGACAGAACAGTCGCAGATCTGTCAGTTTTGGTTAAAGGCATGAAAGGTGCTGTTCAAGTGGGAATAGACCATTCTCAAATTGACGTAAACGACAAAGATCTGCGCACTTCCGCCGAAATCTCAACCATACCCTTGGTCTGAAACGGAATGACATGACGCAGACAACCCCATGACAGTGACTTCGAAGACATTGCATCAGAGTCGACCATTGCTGAATCATGGATTGCGTCACGTCAGCTGGTTTCAGATCGAGGTTGTGGTTGCGATTTCAGTGGAAGTGTCCAGATCTGCTAATTCGGGAATCGTCTATTATCTCAGGCGAGCCGGCTTTCTGTGGGTAACTCAGCCATTGAAAACTATGGACAGGTGTTTGTGCCACTGTCAAGGCATACAGTACCGAGCACAATTAACCTACGGTACCTTTATCCGTGTACCTTCCGCATATGTCAGGCAGAGGATATACTTCAGTGCGTATGGTATGAGTACATGTACATCACGCGTCTCTTCTGCCTGACGTCTGCACACCACGGGAGAATGACATTACGTCTTCATTCCATGCCTTCCACGGCGCCATGCGACGTCCGTGGAGGATACAAGGCAAACCAGCAAGGTTTTATGAATATCAGTCCTGGAAACCAACAATGGTGAACTGCCCATGAGAGCCAAATCTCACATTAGAAAAATCTCATGTGGACAAAAATATTGAGAAATGTGAGGTTTTGCAAAAGCTGTAACCTTTCATTACTTCCTTGCCATACTAATACTACCGAGGCCTCACATCCATGCCCTGTCTGTCTCACGCTGCGTTCGGGTGTAAATCCTTTGTTATTTTCCACCACGTTGCCTCCACACAATGAGCGCAACCGAAAATCTCACCACAATCCGTACAAGTGCGTCGTCCTTAGTTCTTATGGCTTCCTCTACAACTTACCCTTCATGTTACCTGCTCTATGAAGATGGGAGCCGGTAGAATCCATCCCTGCAGGCGACAATTAGAGAAACAAAGCATCTTTCAACTGCATCTGACTTCGTAAGGAGCAGTCAAGGTTGGTTGTCTTCTCCGCCTTATAGGCAATTCCCAAATTGACGTAAATGAGAAAGGTCTGCGCACTTCCGCCGAAATCGCAAGTTCCATAAGGGAGCTTGTCCAAATTATTTGAGGTGAATTTCGGCGATTGTTTGGCGAATTCTGTGCTATCTTTTGGCGATTTTTGAAAAATTCGCCACAAAATCGCCACCAGTTCGCCAAAAAAGCGCCAGAAATTGGCCGAAAATCCGCCGAACGTTCGCCAGAAATTCGCCAGAAAATAGCCAGAAATTCGCCAGAAAATAGCCAGAAATTCGCCAGAAAATAGCCAGAAATTCGCCGAAAGTTCGCCGCCAATTCGCCCGAAAATCGCCAAATATTCGCCACAAGTTCACCTCAAACTTGCTACCAGTTTGACCTCGCAGGAAAAGGCACTGATTTTTCTTCGGAGATCGTTCTTCCGTGCAGGAATTGCATGACATGGAGTCACATCGAACCCATGAAAACAGCACTACGCTTCAGCAGCGACACTTGCGGCTGATTGTTGGAACTATTTCATTTGCATGATGTATTTAAATTGGCCATGCTGGCTGTCACTCAAAACCAACATGGCGAAGATGAACCGATCTCCGTCGGCAAGTGAGTCGTGCGTAAACGATAAAATCTGAACAAATGCCACGCCAGAAAGTAATGGAATGCAGGTGAATGAAATATTACTAACGTAGGAATCTTGTCCTTACATGAAAAGTGTGTAGCTTTTCAATAACTGAGTTTACGAATGCAATATTCTGGCGAGGTGAAAACTTTTTGCACGTCAGTTTCAAAATGGCCGACAAACGACTTGAATAGATCGACGATTGAAGGCGGAGGACGAGCATGGTACACTTGAAGATCGGAAACATGTCATCTGATTACAAGTTCTAGGTCTATATGTAGATTCTAGGCCTCTCTCCGACCGAGATCTTGCGGTAAACAATGATATTTTTGACGCAGAAAATGAACACGACACGGCTCATCGTGCTGTAAACTTGCTTCGGCAAACTCTCAGCCTTCTCCAAACTTCGCCACACATTCGCCACAAAATCGCCGCCAGTTCGCCCACAAATCGCCAAATATTAGCCAAAAAATCGCCATAAGTTCACCACAAAATCGCCAGCAATTCGCCACTCAATCGCCAGAAATTAGCCAAAAAACCGCCGAAAAATCGCCATCCATTCGCCGAGAAATCGCCTTCATGCCTCGGCGATTTGTTGGCTATTTTTCGGCGATTTGTTGGCGATTTTCGGCGATTAATTTGGACAAGCTCCCTAACCTCGGTCTGAAACTGAATGACGTGACGCAGAGGACCCCATGACAGTGACTTCGACGACGTTGTGTCAGAGTCGGCCATTGCTGAATCAGGGATTGCGTCACGTCAGCTGGTTTCAGATCGAGGTTGTGGTTGCGATTTCGGCGGAAGTGTGCATATCTGCGAATTCGAGAATCGTCTGTTGTCAGCACTTGTTGAGTGCTTCAAGATTTCGACACTAGGCCTACACACACCGAGATATTTCCCCTGAGGGACTGTATTCATAAAACCTACATTTGATTCCTAAGTGGCCAGTACTGCCAACTGTGATACCACAAGGGTTAAAAAAGATGCCCCCGGCCAAAGAAAAGAAAATGTACTCAGTAAAGTGTATGTATCTTCAAATAGCAACGTGTCTGTCACACCCCACCTACATTCCATCAGATACCATAGAAAGGAACATCAAAGGGCTGAAGTATAAATATGGATTAGGGTCGGATAAAAATGCGGAGACAAGGAAAGCGACAAATAACAGGATGTAAACAAGACGGCANGATGGAAGTGGGAGATGAGAGGAACAGAGGAGAGGGAAGGAGATGGGAGTGGGAGATCAGATGGGAGGAAGGAGAGGAGAGAGGGAAGGAAAGGATATGAGAGTGGGAGATTGGAGGAAGGAAGAAGGAGAAGAGAGGGAAGTGGGAGATGGGAGGAAGAAGAGAGTGTGAAGAAGGAGAGGAGAGGGAAGGATATGGGAGGAAGGAGAGGAGAGAAGGAGGTAGGAAAGGAGATGGAAGTGGGGGATGAGACTAGGAGAGAGGGAAGGAGGAGAGGGATGGAAGTGGGAGTATGGAGTGCGCATGGGCCTAACCACAGGTTTTATGTGGGCCTACACAATAGAAGGGGCTAAGTAAACAATAGCCTTTAACTCCCACATTTACCAAAGGGTGGCAGCACCTTAAAACAGACAGCCTCATTTACATTTATAAATGTTTCTCCACCAGCCTGCATCTTCCAAATGGTTCATCAGACGAAAGAAAAATGGAAAAAATCACGAGACAAATGGCACTCTGGTTACAAATGATGCAAAAAGCTATCATTATTCTTCCAAATTTAGAAAAATCGGAAATAAATGTCTCAAATAAATAAAATTAGCTGTCGTCATAACTGTCAAGAAAAAGGGCTGTGCATCTATGTAAATCATTAAAATGTCTCGCAGTACTCAGAGCGGAAGATTTGGATGTAAATAAATGGTTTTAACCTACCAGGCGAAATAAACTCGTCTGGTATTTATAGCGACTCCAGTTTTTCTGACCCATCTCTGCTCTGCCTGTTTTCTGAGCCCGTGTCTAAATATGGATATCTCAGTGAGATCATCACAGTGGGTCATGTCTCTGAGATAAAATCTATTTGTGCTAATTAACTCATCCAAAACCCAAGTGTGATAATTAATCTGTGCTAATTAACTCACACAACACCCATGTGTCCTAATTAACTCATCTAAAACTCATGTGCACTGATTAATTTGTGCTAATTAACTCATCTAAAACCCATGTGTGCTAATTAACTCATATAAAACCATATGTGCTAATTAACTCATAGGAACTCTCATTCTTCATGTGGTGGAGGGGATTCTCTGACAGGGAGCAGGTGCGGACCCATAGGGGGGCTCGCCTCCCCTTTCGGCCAACAAATCTGTAAAATCAACCGTGAAGTTCCAAAATTTGGTGCAAATCATTGAACAGATTTCAATGTTTGTAGCGCAGGGCACCCCCTCTTTTCCGAAACCGTGGATCCGCCCTTGGGGAGATTTCCTCCTGCATTACCCAGAACTACCTAGTTTTGTTTATTTGATATAGAAAATAACAATCCATCATTTGACTCACTGCATTTGATTTAAATGAACTCATACCCTGACTAGCGTTGTTGATGCAATGTACACAATAGTTCTGATGTGATTGTTCCCACTTCCTGCAATCTTATCCCCCAGGTGAACTCCCGAGGCACTGTTAGTGACATTTAATGATGAATATACTGTAGAAGTTGCCAAAACTTTATGACAGATCATGATCAAATGGTGATATCCATCACACAGCTGCGAAAAACGTGAATTAGTCTGCGGGGGAATGAGGTTGATATAAGCTTCCAGTCTTCTGTCAGGAATGGATTAACATTTTGATGAATGGTACGCAACGACGACGAATCTGAGGCAATTTAACCAAAAATTGTCGGGGTTTTTTGGTGCTTGCATTTTAAACATTTCGTGATTTATGCTAATTTTCTGATAGAAAATGGCATCGCTTTTGGAATTTGTTATTTTGGGTCAATTCAGCTGATCAGTAGAATAGAAATTGACAAGGGCTGGGTATAAATTGTGTGGCATCATTTCTCAGGAAAGTATTGGGTAATTTAGTGTGATGTAGGAGAAAACTGAAATTGCCAGAGAAAGCTATGAAAAAGAGTTGCCCTCTGTATCACATGATGAATGAGTGTGACAGGATTTGGACATGCACCCTCAGTGGTGAGGAGCGTGGATGTCTCCACTACACCACGTATGTTGCTCATAAGAATCAAGGAGCTGGCAAGGCAGCACTCAAAACGTGAGTCTAAAGGTTTGTTCACACCAAAACCGCGCCGCGGGCCGCGATGGCGAAAACAACGCGCGTTCACCGCCAGGAAAATAAGTTCAATGGATTTTCAATAAAAGGGTCACACCAAAGACGTGCGACACAAAATGACGCACGCTCGTCGTCGTGCGTCTTTGGTGTGACCCTTTTATTGAAAATCCATTGAACTTATTTTCCCGGCGGTGAACGTGCGTCGTTTTTCGCCATCGCGGCCCGCGGCGCGGTTTTGGTGTGAACAGACCTTAACACACTCGTTGAATTTACTACAAGCAAAGTATATACCTGTACAGTACCTTCCAAATTTTGGTATTTCACTCCAACGTTCTTCTATTCTAGTGATTATTATACACAATCCTAATACCAATTGATCCCAAAATGTCCAGGACAATATCATATTTGTATAAAACTGACACCAGTGGATTTTTTTATCGAAAGCAAATTTGAACTAGGATTAATATCCATCGGGTTACTTACTTACAGCAAACTGTCAACATGCCCTCAGCTAAAGATTGAACAAGAGAATTTTCTATTTTGGTTCGTTCGAGATTTTTGTATGGCCTACATGACGAGTGAGCTCTGTAGAGAATGGTCTATGCTTTCTACCATTGGTGTAAATCTGGCCATTTGGCCTGTCTCAGTTTTGCAGCCAAGCTGGAGAATGTCATTGTATTGTCCACTTTTGCAATTCTAGTTACATTGGGCTGAGACTGAATATTAGCATGCCTCTTATATCAGAAACTCCAGTATGTTGCACTTCCGCTGTCTCAATATCAGTTCCTTCTTCGCCTTTCATTGCTGGTCAAGCTGCCCAAAGTTCACCTTACCAGGCTGTCTCAGTTATTGCAGTCTCACAAATATTATGAATGTATTCCCCAATGAACATCATTAAATCTTTGTGACATCCCAGCCGAGTATTTCATGGCAATTATTCCTTGGCAAACATTTATAGTCATCATAAAGACGCGAATGTCTTTTTCAGTTTCCAGGCAGCTTTATTTCCCATCTTTAGGTTGTCAAGGATTCGATGACTGGGAAATGGCCTCGGCCTCATCTTGGCAGGGTTATGATGTCAAGAGGTGTATTGGGCTGTCAGAGTGGTGCAGTGGAAGTACTGGCACCTGTCACCTCTGTGGTAGCGAGTTCGATTCATGGTAGTTTTTTGGTGGAGCACAGTACTGTCGGAATAGATGATTCTCGAATTCGCAGATCTGCGCACTTCCACCGAAATCATGACCACAACCACGATCTAAAACTAGCTGCAGGATGCAATCCATGATTCAGCAATGGTCAACTCTGACACAACATCATCGAAGTCACTGTCGTGGGGTCTTCTGCGTCACGGTCATTCAGTTTGAGATCGAGGTTATGGTTGTAATTTCGGCAGAAGTGCGCAGATCTTTCTCGTTTACGTCAATTTGAGAATTGTCTATGGTGCAGCAGAAGAAGTAGCACACCTGACATCTTGAAAGTTGTGCACGCAGAGCTTAGTGACTGCGTGATCTTAGAAGCCGCAAGCCTCTTGGAGGGGACGCAAGCCCCAAGAAACCTCGTGTTCACACATCAGCGCAAGCATTTATGCCCGTGTCACACAGTCCCGAAGTTGACACCCGATGGCCATACGAATTAATGGAAACTTTTGGAAATCTTACTGATAAATGCCAGCCTGAAGAAGACCCCGGTTGGGATCGAAAATTTGAAAGATTCTGGAAGTTGACTTCGGGGCCATCTTCACGCAAAATTCAAAATTCCATATTCGTGTGGCCATCGGGTGTCTAATTTCGGGACAGTGTGACACGGGCATAAGTGCACTGCATGTCACAAGGTTTGGTGAATTACGGCTGCAGCTAAAGATTGCGCAGTCACTTAGCTCTGTGTGCATGTCAGGTGGAGCACTGCTGTCAGAGTGATGCAGCAGAAGTACTGGAACTGTCACCATTCAAATCGTGGGTTTGATTCATACATGTAGTTGTCTTCATTCAAAAAAGAGAAAGAGCAACTCTCACATTGCAGGTTTTTCGGAAGTTTCTTCCGGCACCTTCTCCACTCATCATCTGTGGGAGACCAACGAGTTTGACCTGTTCTTTCTTTCAGTGGTTAAATATTAGACAACAAACTCCACATGGGAATGAACTTCAATGAACTCTCTGAAGAAGTTTTTCAGGCACTTCTACAACCAGCAATTAGCGGCCAATTTAATCTGCCCCTACACTCCCCGCTATCTTAACCCATATTCTGATCTCTGGACCTTGCCCTTATAAATTCGGTCGATGTTTGTCTGGCACGGTTTTTACAGGGTTGTACTTCAATTGAGAATTCATTACTAAAGAATGATCATGCCTGTAGAGCGACTGTGAAACAGAGTACAAGATATCGTAGAAGATGTTTTAGATAAAGGTGCTCTCCATCTATGCCAGTTTCCTCATGCAAGTTGGTTCTTTGTGGGAACTCAGCCGCAGAAAACTTGGAGAGGCATTCTTGTCATTGGTCTCCACGTACCGGTGAGTCGTCAGAAACGACCATTGGTCAATTGCCCGTCGAGCCAACTAGCGCAGGAAACCTTTCACATGGAGCAGCTCCTTTAGGATCAGCTGTGATAGTCCTGCATAGTGACTGTGAAACAGAGTACAAGATATCATAGAAGATGTTTTAGATAAAGGTGCTCTCCATCTATGCCAGTTTCCTCACGCAAGTTAGTTCTTTTTGGGCAACTCAGCCGCAGAAAACTTGGAGAGGCATTCTTGTCTTTGGTCTCAGCGTTGCAGTGAGTCGTCAGAAACGAGCATCGGTCAATTGCCCATCGAGAGGCAGCCACCTTTCACATGGGGCAGCTCCTTTAGAATCAGCTTTGATAGTCCTGGCAGCAGTTACACCATTAGGAGGCAGTGCTATCATCTCAGCATCACCCTGTTGATGAAACGGTATGTCTGCCAGCTGAAAAGCTGTGGCAGGTCCTTCACAAGAAACATACAAGCCTAGCCGAGTGGTTATCACGTCCGCTCAGCAACTGGCAGATCCTGGGTTCGAATCCAGCCTGGGCCATTCATTCTCGGTTCTTCACATCCGTTGCAAGGGACAGTAAGCCGTGGTGCCTTGTACCTTGTTTCTTTGCAAGGGCAAGTAAAAGACCCCATCCAATTGAGGAACATGAGTAGCTTGAGATGACCTCTTCTGTACTTACCAGGGCCAATAATGCTATGGCTTCGGCCCTGATGAAAAAATGTAATACAAATACAAATACAAAATACGAGAAACGTACAAGGTTACAACTCGTGGATCCACAGCTGGTGACACCAAGATAATGTCCAGCAAATCCCTAAATCATGGTAATGGGACTCTGGGCTTGTCAGATGATGAAGACAGCAATCCATTTTGTTGAAATATCCTTACTATACCAGGTGGTCGAGCAGGAGACCCAAGGTGTCAAATCAGATAACTCATAATATCACCCTTCTATTGTTTGGACTCTGACCATTGTACAAGGGAAGTGCTGACTGCACACGGAAATTACCGAAGATTAGATCGGCTTTTTCCGACCATCCTGCGGCGTTATTAGCCTATTGTCCCCCTAATCACTTTAGCAAACAGCGGAACGATGATTGTACTGTTTGATGTGGGGTCCGTGTTCGCTCCTTCTCAATACTACCTCCATGCTTGGATGTAGCCTTAGATTAGCTGTCAAATGGTCTAGGGTTCAATCCTGCTATTGGCATAAGACTCTTGTTAAGTCTATCTGCCCCAATTGCCACACCTCATCCTGGTTTTAGAGGGGTACTGAGCTGGCTGAGAAGGTATCTGTGTTTACAGCCTTAAAAGCAGATCTGGAATTGCAGCACGGCTGTATCCTCCCACTTGGAGTTGTGTACTACTGTCAGAAAGATCACACTAGACAGACCAATGGGGAACCACTACCCCATCGATCTGTGCAATATGTCTTGATTTGTACCAATTTCAAGGAAGCTGTCCTAAAAATGCCACGGATTTCACCAAAGATTACGTAGGAAACACCCACGTCAAACAGAGCCAGCAAGCAACTAACCATACCACCTGCCTGTAAAAACGATAGTGTGTGACAATTTATCCTCTGCCCACGTTGAAACCATAGTCTCTTAAACATCCTCACTTGATCACCTTTATCAACACAATCTTCCCTTTTATACGACCGGTAAACATCGCTGAAGTGTCCTAATGGTTGCTGATACGGATAGATACCTCGTCTTCTTCGGTGCATCAAGAGGGGGAAAGAAAAGTTGCAGAAAGTTGTATCGGTGTGACTGGTTTATAATGTCCCGTATCAGTTTGTCGCTGCGTCAAGTTGCGTGGAAGCTTGTGAGAATAGAGCTGCTTTTTACAACATCCAGTCGAATGTTTGCATGTGGGTTCCTGTCTTTCATTTATTTAGAACGTTCTTGTAAGAGAAGACGCTTTGTGAAATATGATCAAGATCATCTGAAGCTGTTGTGACACGAGGCAGCAAAATGACCAGCCTTGTGTTGACTTGATGCTAATAACACAACGAAAGACCGGGTCACTTGCAATCTTAGCTGTCTTACTTCTTTTGAGAGCGCTGGCAGTGACGCACTCAAGTTTGACTTGATAACCGCTCTGCGTCTTTGGATGGTTCGGTCCGTCAAATATGCCGAAGCGTATCGTATCATACTAACCTCTTGATTATCTTCCAGTCGGTGGATTGGTCACCATCCCAAAGTCGTTACAAGGCAACTACGATGTTTTATAGGGATCATCCAAGTGAATCACCAACATTAGATGACATGAATAGCCAGTGGGGGTTTCTTCTACTCCGGGTTATGACAGTTTAGAAGAAATCCCTTCAGAAGGAACTTGGTCGTAAAGATGGTTGAATGTTATTCTCTTCAAGGCATTTACCAGTAAAGAACTTCTGGCGTCAAAGGAATTTCTGGCATCACCGTCCTAAGATTATTGGAAATCCTTCAGAGGACTTAGGCTATGTCGGCTGTTGAAAGGAATGGAGTGCCTTCGAGGAGTTGGCCTACAAGAAATCTCTAGCTGACCATCACGCCTTGATATGCTCGAGCAAGTGAGCCAGTAATTGTTGACAGTTATGAGTAGAAGATGAGGTCCTATTACCATGAAAGGTTCACCATGAGAACAAGAAAGACTTGAAGTACGTGTAGTTGCTGTTCTCACAGTTGGTTTGGAAATTTATGACTTGTTTTGTCCAATGATATGTTTCTGAGACGAGGTGACAAGCAGGTCCGTGACTGACGGAGACGTTTGGCAATTTATTAGTACAGATGAAGCGGATATGGTTGACGTTACTATCCTGGCTGGTTCGGTGCTTGCTGGTCCAACACAACATGGGGGAAACAGGCAGCCCCTGACGATGTAGGCCACAAAGAGTGAATCACCTTGGTCAGGTTGTCATTCTTGGGGAACTTTATCTTGCCGTTCATTCTAAAATACCTTGGTATCTCGTGCGTATGTTTCAAATGGATAATGCATTAGCCTCATTCTGAATGCAGCGGGTCTGGGTGACACAACCAAGACCCGCTCAGTGTAATGGCGTGCGTCCAACATTTCTCGCTTCGAGCATTCAGCGAGGTAGTGCAGCGAATGTCGGCCAGGTGGATACTCAGTGACCTATCCCAACGAGGTTTTGTACCATTAGGTACATTTCCTGCGGATAATCCGTTGAAGAAAGCGCCCTGCGACCTCATTTCGACTCCTGCAGCTTGCTGCTAGCGCTGCACACAGATGTACACGATGTAGGCACGATGTACAGGTTTGTACACACAGTGCGTGATTCACTGATGTCGCGTCATCGACGGAGCGTCCTCCCTGATATCTTAGGCCTATTTATTGCAATCAAACTGCACTGAACCTATGTATACTATGTTTAGTTTGAGGTATTTTAGAATAGAAATTAAACCCTCGGC
>NMRB01000113.1:390836-404809 GCA_002633025.1 Notospermus geniculatus | reverse complement strand
GGACGCTCTACCGATGCGCCAGCCGGCCACGTCATGACGGTGGCTGCTCAATAAATGTTTATAAACATATCCCAGCTACTCAACATATTTTTATGTTAATTAAAAATGACGTTGCAAATCAGAATAATCTTCCAAAAATCGCATTTCACAACATCCACAGAGCAAGTCCCCAGCAAATCTGTCAGCATATCGCTACATAATGTACCCATCTACGTTCACAGTCACTAAAAACGTGAACCAACCGTCCGGTATGTTCCATCTGAACATTAGACGCATTTCATCTATGAGTCCAATTCTATTGAGTGACCCGTGAAAAGTCTTTGGCTAGCTTCGCTGTTGGCCGCTACGCGGCGCGTTGGGCCCTTGCGTCCAGCTTGGAGCATCAGGTGATATTCAAAGAAAATAACCACGGACTCAACATCCACTTGATGATTCTCCCGACTTGAGAAGAGTTTTCCACAAATTTGTCCAGACTGTAATGGAGTGTTTGGATGGAGGCACCATGGTGGAAGTAACAAAGGATTTACTGCCAAACTTAGCATGACACAGACACGTGTGTGGAGGCTTTAGGTGAGAAATTTTCTGTTTTGGACTTGAAGATGATTTGAGAATCCAGCTTGAAGCATCAGGTGATATTCAAAGAGAATAACCACGGACTCAACATCCACTTGATGAATATTCTCCCGACTTGAGAAGAGTTTTCGTCGCCGGAAGCATTACACCACTTGGTAATCATCGTGTGATTTACCACTTGAAATATCTCATCCATCGTCTCCTTCTTTGGTTGGAGTTTCCTACTCGCCTCAAGTCGCCCAGACTACAAAGCCGGTACTTCCTAGTCACGGTGCAATTATACAAGTGGCTGACCATCAAAAGGACGGATTGGGTAATGAAGACACGCCTCCAGTAATCCTGGAAGACATGACTGAGATTTTGATGATGTGGTGTCTTGATCGTCTGAGTTGCTCTGTGATGAATCTAGATTCAGCATCCTTAAACAGTCTGGTTTCTCACATGGACCCAGAAGTTTATAACAGCAGAAAATGTTGCACAGTCTCCAGAATTCATAGCATGTGGAGGACAAAGATAGCCTACTTATGGCCAGAGACTAAGCCCTGTTGAGGACCTGAAGAGGACGGCCAGTTTTATACAGTCCACAGGACTGGACGTTTATACCAGTCAAGTTGAACGTAGTTTAGCATTCTTAACAAGGACTAAGACAAGATCGGTCTAGTGTTTGTTGCTACACACGACGAAGTACCACAAGTGGCCTAGCCATCGAAACAAAGGGTTACCCAAAGCTTTGAGGTATCTCGTATGATGAACATATTCCAGCATTCCTAAGAGGATACAAGACAACTTCAGTTTGATATTGCAGCCATACAAGGCATAACATGACAATTTGACTGATCTATTGAAATCAAGGATATCTATGTACAGTATTGCGTGGTAGATTTAGGAGGAGTTAGGCCCTCAAGCCTTAGGTCCAGACTTTTGGCTCAATATGGAAGAACGGCCATGTCGAATTAGCGGAACCAGCGGAAACAACGGAACCAGCGGAACTTGAAGGAAAAACAAGGTTGTTTTTAAAATAATAACTGCACTGTTCAAATCGAATTGTTAGGCGCCGAAAAAACTAGGTCTACGGTAGGCCTAGGCCATGTAGGCCCACCGGTAGCCTAGCCTAGACCTAGCATGCCTAGGGCCTACATAGGTCTCAATCCGCACATCATGACTGCAGCCGCGTGTTGCTTACCAACATCGAGTCGCGTGTTGCTTTCAGTCAACAGCTAAACGAAGCAATGACGACTCACGTGTTTGTTTTCTCTCGGCTGCAGACCAGGTTCCGCTGGTTCCGCTAATTCGACATGGCCTGGAAGAACACCTGCCTTAATTGTACGCAGGAGATCCAGGTTTGATTCCTGGTGTGGCCTGCGACAATTTCTCAGTAGTACCTTGTCTGGGGAACATTACCAGAGCATTCTTCCTTTTGAATGTTGAGTCGAGAAGCCAAAGGTCAAACAGTGCTTCATCTCCTCGGAGTAATCTTCTTGGTTTTGTGCTGAGGGGGATCGATACGTCTTTCATGGTATTGAGATACGTCAGCCTTTGGGTTCTAAAGCCATAAAAATGAGGCGACTGTCATTCTGTGTCTGGCTACCAATCTTTTAGTGTCATCCAGTGGAACGTCTAGACATTTTGTATGGGTTGTCACAATACGTAGAAAGTGTAAAGTTCGAACCATGCTCAAGCCTAGTCCCGTTTATCTTTGTCGCCTAAAAAGTGTAAAAGTTGTTGAATAACATAAAGCATTTACTTTGAAACACATTTTCCCAGTTCATTTCATAATGCAGATGAGATCATCTAGTTCCTGAACAGGCCTTCTGACCTGTTCTTCTGCGGTTTGGCGTTTGCCAAAAATAGATAAGCGAGCGACTGATCTAGCCTGCTTCCACTCTCCAATTCAACTGCCACATGGATGACTGGAGTCCACTCCACGGTACATGCATTCTCCCATGCGTTTCCCTGGTTGTCTCGTGCAGCCAAGGGGCCATGGCTGGGTCTCATTGGATCGGTGAGGGGTCAAACAAGAATTTCATCCCCAATCTCATGCCAGCCAGGACCACTTGAACCTAGGACCTCTTGCATGTTAGACTTGCGTGTCAACAGGTTGTTCAACACCTTCGCCACTGAAGGACTTTCTTACAACTGGAATTAGAGGAATGCACCTCTTTGAGTTCAGAACTTCCGCCAAGTGTAAAAAGGGCCTATACTTTACTAAAGGCTGCAATTTTGAGGATCATCGCCAACACCAACATTAACATTAAATATCCTTGTTTTGTTGACTGGCGATTTTGTCCCCTGAGGGTTTAGTCCCTGTTAAGCTTATTTTGACCTGTAGGGTCGTTTATGGAGAACCTAATTGAAAAAGGATTTAACTTGAAGTGGGGTATGTGGAGTGGGATTGAATTGAGGAGTTGAACAAAAATCGTTTTGGAGTAAGTGTTTAGATTGTGTACGCACTTATAACTGAAGGATATATTTGTTGGGTATGTGTCAAGTTGTCGGTGTTGTGGGTGCGACAATTCCTGGAATACACAGGTAGGTTTCTCTCTGTCTTTTGTGGGTGTGCGGCAGGCGACTGTCCTCATGGTTGGCCCCAGCAAGGGGAAGGTGTAACAAAGTGAGCTGGGGCTAGGTAGTGGACGGGGTACTCATATGACACACCATGGCTGTGGCTAGCATATGTACAGGTTGTGGGGGGGGGCATCACCGAAAAAAGTTTGTTCATGCAGATTTTGGACAAAATATGGCAAAAAGTTTCGTCACCCCCACCCCCTGACAAAAAGCTACGTATGCCCCTGCACACAAAAGAGATCGAGCCTGTTGTCATATCCTGCAGACCACACTGTGTATACATGTATGTATGGTCTTTTGAGCTGTGTCTTGTTTCCTCCTACATCAACGTGCCCAACCTCGTCTAAACTTCTGTCTAATCATTGGATGAAAAAAATTGAGATGGTACATTTAAGCCTAATGGAAGTTGACTGTAATTATTCGATCAGCAGATAGATAGTTAGGATAATGGAAAAATGTAATATCTCCCTGGAGCAGGATATTAGAAGTGATATCCTGATGTAAGTGCCACTTCACGTAAATGCTTTAGATACCAGTATCAGTTGCTGCACGATGAAATTCGTCATGTCTTGCTGTTGATTTTGTGGAGAAGTTCGCACGCTAGATAACTCATTCTAAGGCATTGTCTGGGGTCTGTGGCAAACCAATCTCATCCCATTGGAATTAATAATGCCGAGGTTAAAGGACCCCAGTATTGCCACTTCTTCTCGACAGGCGGTGCCACCGTGCCACTCTCCAACCCCAGGGACTAACTACGTTGTTGGCAAATGGACCCAATTTACTACGTACATTTCGTAATGGATTTTTTGTAGTTCGTATTGCTGCCGCTAGGTGGCTCCCTCTACGTTGGCAGTCAAGATACCTCTTAGAGATAAGATCACATACCGTGGTCCTTTAAAANTCGCATGCTAGGTAACTTGTTCTCAAGAAATTTTCTGGGGGTGTGACTTCCCAATCTTACCCCATTGGACTTAATGCGAAGTTGAAAATTGACTAGTGCAAGATTAAGAATGAAATGTTAAAGGGCCTCAATGATTGCCACGTTTTGTCGACATCTGGCACCACTGGCGGCAATTGGATCATTCTTTAATACCGTAGTGTTGCCTTTTGCCTCAGTTTTGGAGAATGTATGATTACACTGCATACGTGGATACGCTAGGAATGAGAGTTACTCTACATGGGGCAAGGTTGATAAGCGGCAGTTTAACAGCATTTGTCAATAGAGGTCTCCCTTAACGCCGGTATGTTTAGCGCAGGATAGGGAAGGAATACAGTGCCCCTTTAATATCCATGAGAAATAGTTTCATAAATCATTACATGAGAGAATTATGCTTTAATCCTATGCAAAAACAGTTTGTCGTGTCTTGAGCCTTCATAGGCCCTTTGCCTTATTGACATAATACAGAAATTATTTTCTGTTGAACCAAACTTCTGAGACCTCAACCTGTCGGTGCTACTCAAGATGCACACAACATCACAAGCAATACCAGTTTACTACTCAATTTAAGTCATTAACATCATCAAAGAAAAAGTATAAGAGCTCCCAGGAAACCAATAACCCCAGTAGATAATCAAATTATTCTGATTAAACACCTATGACTTGTAAACATAAAGTCGGGAGTCGTATTGAGTTCGTATTTGGCATCCATGCCCGGCAGGAATTTGATATGTCCCTTCATCTCCGTGAAAGAGACTCGGATAAAAGCGTATCCCTCTCCACGGGCTGGCTTGGCTCTAATAGAATTAGAGCTTACTAAAGGAAATTGAATATTCATCGGAAATCTTGTGTTTAGGTGTTGATGGGATCCTTTCATGAGACCCTTTAAATGATTGGAAGTAATGATGACATGTTAACGCTTTCTTGTCTTGTCCTGGTCCATTTGCATCATTTTGCCATCGGAAGGAAGCTGAGCTCAATAACTTCCCCAGGACTTTTCGTCACTGGATATTTCGTTCCTGGACATTTTGTCCCGAGGACTTTTTGTGCCTGGATATTTTGATGTCCAGACATTTCAATGAAACATCCTGGGGATGAAAGTTCTTGCAATGGGCAAGAAATGCCCTCAACCTAAAGGTACTGTCACACCAAAGTAGTTCTCAAAACGTCCTGCCCCGTCCTATAAAATCGTAAAATGGGCTAGAACGTGTAACGTTGCATGGTTGGCCAAATAAATGTCTCGAAGTGCTGGAGCACCCTTCCTGTCTGAGCCCGTTCATGAAGTCCGTAAAAAGACTGTAAAAAGTTGCCACTACGTCCACTCCGTTCGCACAAAGTTTGAGCCCGTTTGGCAATATTTTCAAGAACGTACCCCCCTTGAGAACTATGGTGTGATGGAGGCAAAAAATAAAAGGTGTAAATGTCGTCTAATCCTATGGAAGAGGGTACCCAGTATCTAGGGTAACGGCTGTCTGTAAGGGTCAGAGGTTAGGGTTAGGATTTTGAGTAGGTTTTAGGGGTCAGGGGTAGGAGGCCAGGTATCGAGGGTTGTGGGATAGGCGCCAGGGTGGAGGACATTCACCCCTTCAGCCTTATTAACTGTCCTCCAATAAAAACGACTGTTCCATGGACGCACACGACCTCACCTTATGTACTCGTCGTTGATATTGACCATATGAAATCTTGGCTAATGAGATTTATAACGCTGACCAAGTTATCGTAATTTGATTAGATATATATCCTATTCTGAACCTAGAAACCCTGTGTAGGGAGTGAGTCGTACCCGAAGGATGAAGCCGGGGTAGTGTACACTGGAAACATCGATGCCGGTACCCTGAGGTTGTGAGTGTGATTCCCAGCCAGTTCGTCTCTATGCAGTGGAGTCAACATGTTTATTGATATGCAGTGGAGGGCTTCTCCATGTGCTCCAGATATGATCAACTTACTTCCCAATAGGGAGAACCCTGGAAGCCCAACACTGTCAAATTTTTGATCAGATCTTCTGAGTACAGTATGACAATTTGTCACCCATCTCTTTCAAACAATGTACAGTATGTTGCACAGTTGACCTACCTTTATCTGCGTACCTTTCGCGTAGGTACGTCACGTCCCAAGGTCCGCTTCAGTTCATTACGTATGGTACGGGTGCATCACGCGTCTCTTCCGTGTGATGTCCGCACACCACAGGCGAAGGACGTTACGTCTTCAGTGCTTGCCTTCCATGACGGCGTGCGACGTCTGCGGAAGGTACAAGGATGGTACATGCATGTGGTGCATGGATGGTGTGATGCGCGGAAGGGAGGTCAATTGTGCAAGGTACATGTACTGTATACGTAACTTGTTCTTCAGCAAGTGTATTGAGAAGACCAAAAATTTGACCATGTGGATCAGGCTTTAGAGAAATTGTGTCTCCTCTGCCTTCGAACAGCATCTTCCTAAATACTTCCCCCACGGCGTTATTGATTCTGACTGTGATTTGCCCGGTATTGTCCCCTGATCATTGATTATGATAACAGACCCATGAACAGACGAGTTCTGTAGGGCAGATGGAACTCTGTCTATCATTGGGTTTGCCGATACATGGCCGAAGACATTCATGACATTAACCCTGGCTGCAGCGAGGCAGGCAGTGCCCTCTTCTCGGCCGATACATGGCCCAAGATGTTAACCCGGGCTGCAACAAGGTACGCAGTTTGCCCACTTCTCGGCCGATACATGGACCTGTCAACCCCCGCTGCGATGAAGCAAGCAGTTCCCTCTTCTTAGCTGATACACGGCCCAACGACTTTGTTGTTACGGAAATTTGCATCAGGGGATGCCAGTGCATTCAAGTGTGACCCGCCACAGCAAAACCAGTCGCATGTCGCTCAGGTGAGCTGCAACGAACTAAGATGACACCAGAAGAGAATGGAAGAAATAGATTATTTCAGATTTCCAGACATACAAAGTGACAAACATTTGGTCTCAACCTGCCAAGCTAAGAGCGACATGCCACTGGTTTTCCTATGGAGGGTCACGTATGTTGTTTTTGCGTCATGACGTAATGGACCAGAATTTCGGTCTATCTATGTGGTGAAGTGGTGAACCCCAGCTGTGACAAGGCAACTGGTGTTTTCTTTTGCAACTTCACGTTCCTATTTCCACAAGTCGTACGTATTTTAACGTGTCGTCTACCATCACTTAGCCTGTGCCCGGGGCATTTTCCGGTATCAGTCAGCTCGCCATTACTCCTGCATGGCTTCTGATGGTTGCCTGAGGGTTTCAGTTGTGACAAGCCAGAGGACCCCAGGTGCTTCCAGCACTAAGTAGTTTCTTCTGCCACAAATAATAGACATGAAATGTCAACATTTTGAGCAGGTTTCTTCTCTTAGGTCTGCAAAGGGGTCGGATTCCAGTTTGATTCTTTGAGCTTGTAACCTTTGCAAAGACAAACTATTACTTCAGCGACCCCAAAACGATAGAATTGAATAAAGAACAGGCATCTTCTACAGCATGGAAAATAATTCACCTTCTCTCTCACATGAAGGCAGGGCCTGTGACGAAGAATTGAACCGCATCGGCAGTGCTGACAGGGCTCAACATTTCCACTGCACCACACTAACAGTCAGGTTGACTGAAAGTTGACCATTTTTAGCCCGCTTGGCCCATAGGCCAAAAGGGCTTATGCTGTGCTTGGCGCCTTTAGTGGTGGTCTGTCGTGCGTGCGTGCGTGCGTTAGTGCGTGTGTCCGTAAACTTTTCCCTTGTCAGATGGATAGCGCCTTCAGTTTTTGACGGATCATTTTCATATTGCATATGGGTGTGTATGACCACAAAATCTAGGTCAAGTTCGAATTTGGGTGCGATGCGATTCCTCCTTTGGCCAGTAGGGGGCGTTTTGTGAAAAAATTCAAAGGCCTGTATTTTGAGAATGGCTTGAGCTATCGCGATGAAACTTTGTATGTATGTACCTCTAGTTCGTGGTGACTTGCACACAAAGTTTTGGCACAATCTGATTCTTGACTTTGCCACTAGGGGGCCAAAATGAAAGTATCAAATTTTTCCTTGTCAGATGGATAACGCCTTCAGTTTTTGAAGGATCTTTTTCATATTGCATACAGGTGTGTATGACCAAAAAATCTAGGTCAAGTTCGATTTTGGGTGCGATGCGATTCCTATTTTGGTAGGTAGGGGGCATTTTGTGAAAAACTTAAAAGGGCTATATTTTAATAATCGTTTGAGCTATTGTATTGAACCTTTGTATGTATTTACCTCTAGGTTGTGGTGACTTCCTGACGAAATTTTGGTGAAATCTAATTCTAGACTTTGCCACCAGGAGGCCAAAACCAAACTCACAAAATCTGCTACATGTATGTATGCTTTGGTCACAGATATCGTCAAAGATGACCTGTATGGGATTCTGATATGGCTTATGCTTTCAACCACTGTGCTAAAAAGCCAAGCGGGCACAGTGCCATTGGCACTATTTTTTCTTCTATTTACCTTGATTTTCTGACGATTGTTAGTTTGTCATGTGTGGTTTCTACCAAGAAGTGACCAAAAATGTTATTTTTCTTCTTCTGTTGACATTCTTTTGCTGATAATTGTTTCTGTTTATCTTTCTAGTCATAACACACATTCCACCACGTTTGTTCACCCCATCACCAAGGAAACCGCAGCTGCTGATATTAACCAGGGGTAAGTCTGTCTTTTCTTGTGAAGGATACATTGTTTCAGCAATTAACTTGCGTCAACACAAGTAAGCATACTGCCGATAAATCAGTTAAAATGCTCCTTAGAAACTGCCTTCGATCATGTCCTTGAGAAATGCCTGACCTTGAAAACAGCCCCCCCCCCCCCACGGCTTGATTGCGATCTTTTGGGTTGGAAAGATTACTTGGAAGACATCCTTGAAAGGGGCCTGATATTGAAAATTGCTCCACGCAGCATGATCGCTATCTTCTGGCTCGGAGAATACTTAGAAGATGTCCTTGAAAAAGACATCTTCCAAGTAACTTGGAACATGAAGTAACAGGTTTCTAAGGTGAAAGACATAGCCTCCTACTGGATTCGAACCCACGGACCCTCGCATTTGGCATCAGTCGCCAGCACTAAGGGGCAGCATGCCTTTTAACCACTAGTCCAAATCCCCATCTTCAAAAAAAGATGGTTCAATGGCCTGTGTTAAACGAGGCGTCCTTCAGTTTCTAAGTATACTTAGAAGTATACTTAGAAGATGTCCTTGAAAAGGGCCTGATGTTGAAAACTGCTCGACACAGTTTGATTGCTATCTCTCGCAGCGATTGCCAGCACTTAGCCTAATGATAGAAATTACCCCCTCTACTTCCTGACGAGAGTGTCACTGCTTGATCATCTATTTCAATTTTCCGTCGTTTCTCATGGCAGACATCATTTCTAGATCGTGAATCTCGATTACGGGAGAAAATTTGGGTAATTACGATACGCCGAGTTTTTCAGTCTGGTTTATGAAAGCTTGGAAGACCAGCTGAATGGCAAACAGTGTGAGAGAATTGTACATGTACATAAACATGGAGCACTCAGGAATGTGGAAATTGAAGGAAACCAAAGAAGAAGAACGTCAGCAGTCCACATTTTCTCTGGAGCGCCTGTACGAGGGAGAAGTCTGTGCTGGAGCGGGAGCAAGAATAAAGACTACAGTTCATTCCAAATCCCAGTGGCGCGAGGTTTTCAGCCGATATCTCCGCAACGGCTGGGTCAATTTCAACATACCATACATCAATTAAATTGTCTTTCTTGCCGGTATCTTTCTGCTATCTTCATTTTTCGCGTAAGGTCTGCATAACGGATCCCTTTCTCAAAACCCATTTCATTTCGCTATGCTGTTCAGTGCAGTTTACACGTGCGCAATGCATTGCGTCATTTCAAAATGGCCGCCATTTCGGCCGTAAACACGAACTGTGATTTGGGAAAGAACGTTTTTCTGTCACGTTTTTCGGGAAAATGACAGTGATGATGGCTGTACCGCCAAGAAAGACAAGTCGATTGACATATGCTTCATCAAAATCGGCCCAGCCGTTGCGGAGCTATCGTTGATAAACCTCGCGCCAATCGGAAGTGGAATGAAGAGTGGGGGGGGGGGGGGANAGAAAGAAGTCTTGTGACCCAAATCACAATGGGAGTACTCTCCAGAAGTAATCTGCGGAAGCTGCTGGGCATCTTGGAGGGAAAAGGGCCCGTGTCTATTCCAGCTCCATAACTCCTCTGAAAAGAAGAAAAAGGAAGGAAATGCAAGGAAAAGGCTGGATGTCGATTGAAGGAGAGAAGAATTGACCAGCTGAGAGTGGTCACTGTTCTGTAGGAGAGAAGGCACTACAATGATGAACCAGCGAAAAACAAGCAATAGTAGGCTTCAGGCATATCTGAAAAGGAGCTCTTGCCAACCTGCACATGTCAATACTTAAGAATCATGTTTGATGTGGACTGCAAAACAGTTGCTTTGACCTTCAGTATGTGCTGTCCAGAGCCTCAAAGCCCATTTCACATGGTCAAATTTCAGTTCATGTTTTTTGCATATACCTATTCAGGGCCCATACTTTCAAACAATCATCTTAGTGTATAAGCCCATAATCAGTATATTCAGAGAATTTGTCCACTTGAAACCGTCAACATCAGGATAATCATTGTTTATAGCCACCTGCAGCCAAACAATTCAACCAAGAAGTCACTCATTCATACCATTGAGATTGTGAAATTGCCCATTTTAACCTTGTTGCCAAATAATTGGGAAAATCTGCCACCAGGGCAATTCTGAGTGCAGCCTGTTGAAATAGACAAGAAAAAAAATAATTGGTGAAATCGATTTTGTTCAATAAGACTCAAAGTTGTGCAGGATTTCAAAGCGGAAAATCATTATCTGCTCGAAGAATTTCATTACGGAAAAAATGCGTAATTGCGACGACGAGGCGAGGTTTTTGCCTGGTTGTCGTACTTTAAGAAGTTTGGTCGAACTTGAAGGGTCCGAATACAGGAGGCTTGTGGCAACTAGCGGATCCGGGAGTTGCTTGAAGATGTAAGCGTGCGCAGGTCAACAAAATCGGCAACTGATGAGCAGGGGTTTCATTATTTTTTCAATTTAAGCAAAGTAGCAGGAGACCTTGAATGAGTAGCAGGAGACACCACCTGTCGCCCCGAACCGTAAACGGGGAAAACCCGCCCTTATACTTTGCTGAAAGGGCTTCATGCTATGCTTGATTCTGTCAAAATCACAATAAAAAAACATCGACATTCTTGATTTTATTTGCCACCACCACATGTAGGCATAGCCCTGCCTTTGCTCAAACTAACCCTCAATCTGTTTTTATTCCGGACTGGTACCTTTGCATCGTTTATTTCAGAGACCCAGTCACTAAATTTTGAATTGCCCGGCCCTACACGTGCATTAGTCTTCCGCGCACATTCGAGGAATCGACCGAATTGCGAACTAAAGAGTTTAGATCACAATATGGCCACAGTGAGGATTTTGGGGGCGATGCGATGCCATTGTTTCTGGACAGTATGCGCTTGCGTCATCATTGGTTTTGGTGCCAACACTGCCGAAGAGGCGAAGTCGGAAGCAGCTTGGTCAAACCAGACGCGGCACATGGCGGAACGCGCCAATTTAAGAACTCCAGAGGCATGACATGTTGCGAATTGTGTTTAATTCGTCAGTTGATAAAAGACAAGTGACTTGGAAGGGTGTTTGGGCATTTTGACAATGTTTGAGCAGAATTTTTTTCTAAACCTCGGAGGGAAGTAGCCGTCGATCACGGCTGAAACAGACGCCGAATTTCGCCGGTCGCCGGCTTCTAATGAAACCCCTGGATGAGTCACTCTGAGTTGCTTCCATCGCCGGAAAGCTAGTTGTCGCCAGTTGCTTCAAGACGCAATGTCGACCTGAGCCAGGCTTAATGATATACTGCCATTCTGACTTATTATCCAGATCGTTGTCTCCATCTTAATTTACCTACCTGCACTCAAGCTATTCAAATACTTCATGGATCTCCTAATTAACACAACACATCAATATGTTCTGAGGCAAAAACTTTCCTCAAAAGCATCTACCTCACGTTTTGCTTTCGTAGTGATTAGCAATGATATGAGATTCATCCGCGAGGCATGGTTGTTTTGTCAGCAACATATGTTTTGGGTTTATTTTGGTCGTTTTAATTAGCGATGATCAAATCCGTTGGTGACATTGCTTAAAAAACTCACAATTTGAACTTACGCGGAGCCATCACAAAAACGTTTCGAATAGGAGGCGCCATCAGCCTGGAGCAGAAGGCTGAGCGGCCCAAACTAACAAATGTCTCAATGGCTGTAAAGGGGCTGTTCATTTTCGTCACTTGAGGAATCTGAGTTGTGATCCTTGGGGAAAACGGAAAAAGCTATGCACTTACAAATTGCAGGGATTATTTGTTGTGCTCAGTGTACAGAATAATCACTGCAATTTGCAGCTTCATGGCTTTCTCCATTTTCTTAAGGATCACAACTCAGATTCCTCAATTGATGAAAATGAACAGTCCCTTTCAGACACTTTTGCTGGATACTTCGGTCTTGGGCCAGAGGGTATTGTATTGCCCCCCCCCCCCACCCACCTGAAGTCATCAACAGCCACTACCTCAGTAAAGTGGTTAGGCCTACTCTTGCAGTTGGGACTTCAAGAGTGGTACAATGTACATGTATGTATCTATGTGTGCAATGGAAACATCACCACCTGTCATATCTGAGGCCATCGATTCACCGGTAATTCCCAGCCAGAACTACGGTATGCCACATTGGAGATGGCAACAACAAAAGCACACAACTTTCCACTGGTGTCAGTGCTTTACGTAAGATGGGTGCAATCACGCTCACGCGCCTGCAAAAATGCACAGAGGAGCTCGATTGACTGCGCTCCTCGGCATCCTTGAAGTAACTGACCATCAAATATCACGAGTGTGAACAGCTCTCCTCGAGCCTTTGAGGAGTTCAACTGATTGAGCTCCTGCAGATTTCAAATGTGAAGCACTGTGGCGTTGCACCAAATCACATAATACAGTGGAACCTCCCTAACGGACACCTCTGCCAGGAGGACACCTCTCTATTAAGGACACCGAAGTTTAGTCCCAAATTGACCATTTCTATTCATTTTAACCTCTGTAATCAGGACACCTCTCAATTAAGGACAGCATTTGTCAGTCCCGAAGGTGTCCTTAATAGAGAGGTTCCACTGTATTGTCTTAGAGCCCAGTAAACCATATCCATCACTTGGTCCTGGATTCAGTATTCTTACCCTTGATTTTCCCTTGTCCAGCATCCACTTGCTTTTGTCTTGGTGCCTTTATCGTCAAAGCTCACCTGGGAAACCGTAAAAGTCTGCAACGTCACAAAAAACATGATAGAGCAGAGCACGCATGACAAATGTCTTTCTCGTTGGCTTCATTCTTCACAGAATATGATTAAATTTTTACTGGGGATTCGTGCGACGAATTCCTGTGAGCGAATTCACGTTGTACAACAAGATTGCTTGACATTTGACCTGGAACTTTGGCTGGCACAGGTTTTATCAGCAGCCCACGTACCCAATGGAGCCTTATCTCTTGTCATTAAATGGTACCTGAATTCAGTTAGCGTACACCAACCTCCCACAATGACATCGGGAAAAAGTCACGCTCTCCCCTAAAAAATAGTTTCTCGAGGAGCAGACATGGTGAATTCAGCAATGCAACCAATAAGACGTGCCACCGGCAGAGATGGTTAAAAAATTCCAGCTAGCCGCTAGTCACGCATGCCTACCACTACTTCCAAATGAGATGTAGACAAATTGAATTAGTTATGATGGCAAAACCATTGCTGGGTTATTTCATGGTCTAACCAGGACCTCCTAGCATCACGCTCCGGATGCCTTCGGCATTTACATG